>APFE030611017.1:65651-86601 GCA_000404065.3 Pinus taeda | reverse complement strand
TTTAGCATTCTTGATTTCCCATTTTGCTAGTGCAGCTGCATCTGTGGGTTTATTCGGCTTTATATCTCCATCACATATACCCTGCCATAATTCATTGTAAATGAGAGTGCTTTTGATGAGACGATGCCATGTTCTATAAGATTTGGTGCCTTCAAGTTTGTCGGAATCAGAAAACAAATTAATCAACTTAGACATTGTAGTGTTAAGACTTCACACCACGAATCAAGCTCCAAAAAACTCAAGATGCGCAACACAACAGCAACACACGATGCAAAAAACAAACTATTGGGGCTTGGCCTTGATCCTCGAATAGTCGTCAAAACAGGGGAAAATTGACTAAGCTTTACACTTGGCTCTAGTCAATTTCTCAAATTTTTACAATGTAACTTTCAAAATTTGACTTTTACAATGGTGCTTTTCCACAATCTGGTAAAAAAAGTTACCCCCCCTCAAAGTAAAATTACTTTGAGTTACAATGCCACACTTATCTCCCCAAAAACAAATTACAAAAAAATATCTCCTTATTACTCCAAAAATTACAAATGACCTTATTCCTCCACAAATATTACAAAATCCTTGTTACTCCAATAATATTACATAAAAATATATACCTTGTATCCCCAAATTCCTATTTCCACAAATTTACAAATTTGATTTAACTTTCATAAGTGACTACAAAATATAAAGTATAAGATCTTTAAACAATACTTCAAAGCATATCTTCAAACAATACTTCAGAGCCTTCTTTCATTCATTTCCTTGGCGTGTTGACAACTCTAGGATTTAGTATTCTCTCCTCAAAATTCAGTTTCCGACGTTCAACATCTCCTGATGCTCCCTCCAACAAGTCTTGTGAATATGTCTCCTGTAACAACCCTTTTGAAAGTAATGAAACTATACATTTAGTAGCAATTTGAATATTCAACAATAAAATTTTTTTGTTGAATTAATCAACCGAAGGGAAATTTTCACAACAGGAATATCCCAATAGCATGCGGAATCTCCCACTCCAATCCACGTAGATAACAAGGTAACTCCACTAGGATAATTGCAAATGGAAATGTTGATGGACTTCACGTCCTCTCACAATAGCTCTTCAACTTGCATTTTCTAGGGCTACGACCCTATGTTGCTATTTACTTGTATTTCACTCCTGCAAAATGCGTAGAAACTCATAAAGGTGCAATGTTGATCGACTTAGCCACTTTATTCTTAACTAATCTAGTCCACCCATTGTATTTATTTACAATGGTTGACACAATCATGGAAAACCATAGGAGGATTTTTGGCCCTCCTCACGCAATTGGCTGCTGAGTTTGCACACAACTTCTGAATTTTCTCATGCAGTCAAAGTTTCCTTCAGCAGATGGAAGCTCATCACATCACCGTCTCCTTCTCACATCATGAGAGAATTCACCATGGGGAACAGAGTGAAAACAAGCCACTCAAAACACATCGATTTTGATAATAATTTAAAAAAATGATTTTCAAATTTCAAAATCTAAAATCAATAAAATAATAAAATTTCTTCTCTTTTGAACAAAAACTTGACAAATTTCATACCAAACATATGCTGAACAATTCAATGGAGTTTTTCAAAAACTTGTAGAGCTGGAATCTCCTCTTCACATCAACTGCAACATTACTGGAGCTCTGATACCACAACAATGGAAGAAGTGTCCTCAGACACATAATTTTATTAATCAGAAAAAATAAAATTACATAATTGATTTTGCAAGAGTTTACACCCGAACAACCAAACACTCTTGCAATGAGCCATTTATAAGCTCCATGTCCTAACCACCTCTAATTATGAATCACTTATTAAATAACAAGTGTCCATTTACAATAAATGCTATAAAAACCAACTAGCTAACAAATCTCCTAAAATAGAGCCTGGGATATGACACATTTGGAGAGTCATATTTGGTTACAACAATATGCTAATTCTAAAAGTCTCCATTAAATAATTAAACATTCTAGAATAATAATTATTAATTTAATACTTAAATTAATAATATTTTATTTCTAATTTTCTATAACCTATGATAAAATTGTATTTTTGGATCATCTAACAACTGAAGTATATAATCTAATTATGGAAATTAAAAATTATTGACTTGATAATACTGATTCACCCCCCCTCTCAGTATTATTTCCAATAATATATACTCCGCTGACATTGCTCAGTATCATCGTCTCAGGATCAATGTGTGAGACAATCCAGTGGATCACATCTATGCATGGGATTATAGGATACCTGCATGCAACCTTGTACAAACCCCAGTTATGAATGTTTACATAGACTTGTCGGTCCTCCATATTCTCCTCAAATCTTCCTGCGAAAATAGTGTTGATGCATTTCCATGTGATCTTAATGTCTTTCTCAATGAACATGTGTGTGTATGTGTACACGAGCAAGCTCATAGACCCCTTCTCAACCACATCTCTAGTACTTCTTTCAACTGTGTCTTTTGATCCAACTCTCTTGGAGGGAATGATCTCTGTACTACTGAGAATTTGTTGGTACCTGAAGACAAAGAGGACACTCACGACAAGACATTGTCAGTTAAAAACATAAAGTAACTTGAGAATCAATCAACCAAAAAACTAGTGATTGCTAGGTAAGATTGTGTAGCATTGACTCCGCGAGGCTAGGAGACTTTCAGATGGAACTGTGCATTGTGCAATATCAAATTCATGTGAGGACCGCTATTGACTAGAACTATGCAATTTTCAGTTTAGTGAGGCTAACTTCTGACTGAAACTGCACAATGCACAGAGCAGTAAGGCTGGGTTACTGGCTGGAACCCTGCATTCCGCATCTCCAATGGGTAGGACTAGGCACTCCCTCCCAAGATTGCACAAATCATAGCTACGAACTAGTATGGGTAGCCTTTGTGCAATTCCTAGAGGCAAGGAAGACCCTTAATTGCTAGGAATGCACAGAGCATGCTGGGAGAAACAAGATCTGGGGCAAGACAGCCCGGATCTGCCTAATGGAAACTTGAAAATGTGAAGGACTGAATGCGTGTGAAAAGTTGGTGTAGATCTAAGTGAATAGAAATTTATGCAACTCAAGGAATTGTAGAAACCAGTCTAACAACAAAATCATGAATCTCATGAAGAGAGTCGTCGCAATGGCGACTATAAGTGCAAAAACAACGTTATGCATGCGACACTAAGGAAAGGAAATGAAACAATTGAAAAAACACTTATACAAGCTAAAACACATTGAAATACCAGCGATCATTCAATAAAACAAGCGAAACAACACTCATACAATCCAAAAAACAAAAGTCGACAGAAAAAGTGGCGTAAGGCATAAAAAGAAAAACTTACCCAGAAAAATTGTGTCGATTGTGCTGAAGGTTCCTAGATGCCTCATGAATGCAAGAGCTTGAAGATCGAATGTGAAGAATAATATCTAAGGTGTCATTTAAATATATTTGGTGAAATTATGGTTTATGACGCGCATGCCACATACCAAGCCAAGTCAACTAATGTTTTTCAATTGGGGATGAGGGGTATATTGGTGCAAAAGTAATATAGATGTCAGAGTCTTAGTTTCATCTCTGGTGTTGCTCCTCTACTGGATAGTACCCTGTTATGCTCTTAACCTGCAAATGATACCCAAATACAGAATATGCGAAGAAAAGATACTCAGAACACAGAATATGCGAAGAAAAGATACCCAGAACACAGAATAGCAATGATTTTATTATTCAGAGAGTAATGTTCACTTGCCTCTTCGAGGGGGCAACCTCCAATAGAGCAGAGCTCGATTACAAAATAAGACGCGATGCTCCTTGCAGGGAGTCTCTATCCTTTATATATGACTCATACATGCAATACCACGGGCCAATACCGTGGTATTAATAATACCATCTATCTAATACTACGGCCCATTTGCAACTAACTGTGGTTCCGTTATTAATTGTGGGATAACCACTTACAATTATTAATATGGGCTTTATTGACTATTGACTATGATGTGATCCCATTACATAAATAAAGGGGTTAGGGTGGGACCCTAACAAAACCAAACAATAGCACCTCCCTTATGCTTCTTTTCCTGTGGAGTTAACATGATTTTGTTTTTGCAACAGTGAATAGTCTATGGTTTTGAAGCAACTTGTTTTGTGCAAAAATGTAGGAGGAATGATAAGAAGGACTTTTACGAATTAAACCTTTGATGATAATTAAAAAGGAAACTCTTCAAAGGATATTAATTACAGAAATCATCTTCATAAAACCCTAAATAATTTGAAAATTTTAACTCCTGACAGAGAACTTTAAAGGGACAGTTGCAGCACCAGAAACACAATACACCGAGAAATAGGTTTTCTAACACCTTTTAATCCCAAAAAATTAAGGAAAGAATCTTCAATTCAGCTTAAAACTATGGCATACATTGTATTTGGGGGCTAAACAGAGAAAAACACAGGCTTGGCAGCAACAAATGCAAAATATCGAGCATTGTGTGTAATCGCAATAGCTAGGATAAAGCGCAACGAAATAGGAAGAAATGCAACAATCTCAAAAATGCAGTGAAGATAAATTTATCTATCTTGCATGATTTCCATATATTCTTCTAGTTCATCTATGCAATTTGAGAATTCATTCAGGATCGAGGAACAAAAATAAGCTTGGATTTTGACTTGTGATGGGGAGTTGACCACCAGCTTCCAAGAAATGCAGCATTGTGTGGAAACACAACGCCCCTTCCTCTTTTGCACAACAAACCAACATGAGCACACCATAGGTTTTGATGGAAGTGAAGAAGAATTGAGTGATGTTGAATGAAGACATGAGTTCAAATAACCTTCCAAAATGACCTAGAATGGAAATGATACTGAAAATTTCGATTTGAAAGTGGAAATGATGAATGCGTAACATCTCTTAGAAAGCACATCGCTTGAGGAAAGGAAAGAAACTATCCTTATGACCATTGTACTCCTATTGAGGTCATGAATTGTTATGAAATGACTTCTAAATTGACTCAAAAACCTCCAAATTTGTGCCCATGATGATAAAACTTGGCATCAAAAGCCTTTTGTCATGATTTATTTGGTGTAGATTTTACCTCTAGACCTAACTAACTTGACCTCTCAAGACATCACACTTTGCATTATGAAAAATAGACACCTCTAGGCCATATCACTCATGAAACCAAGATTGATATTTACAAAAATGACCTCAAATGAATAGTAAGACAAAAATTACTAAGATTCCTATTCTATATGGCCCTGACATTGGCTCCAATGGGGATGTCATCCTCCCTGTGAGATGCCAAGAACACCATAGGCTAGTAGCCTAGTCCATTGTGTTGATCCCAAACTCAATTTTCCAACTAGAACTTGTAACCTGATCTCTTCCAAATCTTCAACACACAACTGCAAACTGAAAATGAATTCTGAAAAGAAATACCAATCTGCCAAAACAAACTACTATAAACTGGCACACTGCTAAAATGGAAATATGAAAAGTACTAAAGAAGATGTTGAAACCACAATATGAAAACACGTGTTGAAAGAGATGCTTTCCAATCAAGATTATTGCACACCATTTCATACTTATCCTACTTTTTTGAGCACAAGTGCTGAATCAAGTGATCTCAAATTTCTAGTAAAGTTAATCAAGTAGTTGCTCACATAAGTTGAGTACATGATTTTCCTTCAGTAAGATGAAAATTGGAATATTAAATGGAAGAAAGAAACTCAAACCCCAACTTGAATCCCATTCCTATACTGGTGAGCAACATAAACTCCCTTGATAATTTCAATAAGTAGGAAAAAGGATCTTTAAGAATATAAATGTTCATTATGTTCAATTCTTGTTGTTGGGAAAAATGAAGAAGACAAGCTTCATGCATATCCCCTTAAGAAAATGGATGCATTAGTAATCCTTTATGTGTGTTTGAATTGAGAGTTTTTAGAGCAACAACTTTGACAGATATTTGAAAAGGATTAAATTTAATGCACTCCTCAATAATTGGCAAAGTAATATGTAATTCTATGGCACAAACATTTTTAATCGCATTGTCTTGGGATGCATTCTCATGTTGTTGAGAATAATATTCTTCAAAAGGATTTATAATTCGCTTTTCTTCAATCACTGACCTAAAAAATGAATAAATTAATTGACTATTTATTTCCTTTTCTTGATCATTCTGAATATGTTCATCAAAATCATGAGGACAAACCTGTTGTATTACTTAATCAATCTCAAGAGAATGAACATGAATATTTACATAATATTCCTTATTAGTTTTGTTATGAAACTAAGGAAGAAATTATTTCCTACTGGGAATCCACCTAAATATAATGGAAAATGTCCTCATCCTTTACCATTTCCTTTTGTTGTTTAAAATAATTATCATACTTTTGATCACAATAAGACTAAAAAGACTGCTGCAAATTGTCATCAACTTCAGAGGATGGAACGTTATTGTCATCATTAAAATCCTTCTCTGTTTCATTTTCATCCAAGAGAGAGGCTACCATTTCTTCTTAGTGATGAAAATGCTTATCGTACAAAGCTTCCAAGATTTCTTCATCCATGAGTTGATCATCTTCATAAAAAGTTTCCAAATGCTCAAGAAATTTTTAAAATGAGGGAAACAATCTTTGACCGACAAAAAGGAAGGATGACATTCTTTATATCACTCATAAAACACTGTATGAAAATCTAAAAGAGAAGATAAATAATAATTTGGAAAGATTTCATACCATGATTGTGCATTTCCCTCCAAGGATACCATGAATATCTTCATGAAAATCAACCTTTGGCTTACACACATGCTTGTGAAACTTCACCAAATGAAGAGTAACATCATCTCCTACCTGATCTCTAAATTTTGGCAAATAAATTTTCCAATCTACATGAGTCAACCTAGAATGTGAGTGTGATACATAGGAGCATACCTTGCATATTTTTGATCCATCTTGACCCAATAGAGCCGCTAGTAAAACATTTATTTTTGGTGTTGTCAGTGGTGTCTTTTGGTCAGTTTGAAACTTGATTGGAGTCATGAGGTTAATGGTACATCATTCATGTGCCTAATTTTTGTCCACCGTCAACAATCAAATCTGAAATTTTGATGATCTTTCCTGAGGAAGATCGAACCTTTTGTTCCTTGACAATGGTGCCAGAATGTTAGCACTCTGTAAATTTACCTAGCATGAGAAGAGAAATTCTAGAGGTAACCAAAAACCCCTTTTAGGATAGAATCCAACCCTTCTAGCCTTGGAGATGGCTCTCTCACTTATATTATTCAAATATTATGATATTAGGCTAGGTATAGAGCTCAATAAGGTCTATTTTTTCAAAGGGTTGCTGGTAAGAAAGGAGACAGATCTATTGGGCATGGAGACATGCCAAATTTATAATTTGTTTAGTAATATGATGAAGAAAGAAAGGGTTTTTCCACAGGGGCAAGGTAGGCAAACTTGGTGACGAAATCAAGTTAAATCGATGTAGGAGCGTGAGTGTAAGAAAGGTGGAAACAACACTTAGAGAATCAAAACTATAGATGAATTCTAAATATTTATTTAAGAGGAAAGCGTAGATTAGTTGGGAAAACTAAATCACCCATATCACCTTCTGTCTTTCATTAACTAGCAAAAATATTTAGAAAATAAATGCACTTAAGGTGTCTATTCCTCCAATATTACCAAAATCACCCATATCTTAGATTTTTACATATTAAATATAAAAAAATATTCCATTTCCATCTAGCTAGGTGATATTTTCCAAAAGTAAACTATTAAAATAGCTAGATACATCGAACTGTTCACCTACTCTGCATAAAAGTAGGAACTAATTACCTAATACATTTTTCAGCTTAATACATCATGAAAATTAGAAATAATTATAACAAACCACTAACCATACCATCCTAAGGCATTATTCCACCTAAAAACATGATTAAACAACCTTGGGAACTCAAACAATTCGAATTTAGAAGGCAAAAACAAGTTTGTGTGAAAACGCAACATTTGCTGCAAAACTCCTAATTTCACAACAATTTTTGTAGCACTTGAGGTTTTGTATATTTGTATTCTTCTCTAAAAAAAATAAGCAACTAGGTAGTCTCAAAATATCCTTGTGGACCCCATCCCAACAATTATGTGTTGTGAAATCCTTATAACACCCCACATGACAACCAAAACCTCAAAAGTGCACTGCCTCATTAGCATAAAGGACTATATAAAAAATGCAGCAAGTCGTTTCTGTGTTTTTGCAAACTCCAATAAAATTGACCTATTTCTGACTTGTTGAGAGAAAAGACAAAACTTAGAGCTTAGTGACATCCTCCTAATGAATATTTTACTTTGTTCTGGCCTCTTCTAGTATATCCAACTTGTCCCTCTTCCTCTTTCCTCTATATTTATTGGCCTCAGTAAGTTGTTGCTTCACTAATCTGAGTCTCCTCTTGAAAACCAAATTTTGTGTATACAACATTTTCACTTTCCTATGCAGAGGCAAGGTCCACTTTAACTTGTATTTAGCCTTATCAAGGTTAGGTTCAACAGCTTGCAATTTCTTAAAAAAAATCAGCTTACATCTCTGATCGTTTTTTGCAAGCCAATCTACCTACTACTGAATTCCTTCAAGTTGTTCCAACAATTTTCAAACTCCTTTTGCTCATAAAAAACCACCTTCTGTGCTGGTTAAATAATATCCTCCATTTTCATTTCCATCTTGGCAACAAACCTAGTCCTAGGTCTCCTTGACTTCTCAATTGTCACTTGCACATTTTCAACATCTATGATCTTCTTGCTTTTGTCTTGAAGGTCTTGTTCTTAGTTCCCTAGTCCATGTTTCTACCTCAGGTGATAAGTGAAGTTTTTTGGCACTTCTTTTGTCAGCTAATTTGTTCTTAGTCAAAGGATTTTTGATCGAGCTAGCTTTTGTAGGTGAGGCCTCTTTGATTGAAATTGATGGGGTATCTCTCTTAGTTCTCTGGTTGTCAGAAGAATGTGTCATCCACCCTGAAGAAATCAAAAAGTCCTACCATGACTGCTCCTACTTTTCAATTTCCTTTATCACCAATAGTTTAATCAATGAAAAATGAAACAAATTTTGTTCAAACTCTATCAACCATTTTACTGAGACTCCTAAATAAGTAGTAAGGAATATTCAAAGGTTTTTTTCTTGTTAAATGCATTAGGAGTCTTATATGATACTAATAAAATTTACTGAATCTCCCTTCACATGTGAAATACCTTTGAGTCACCTCCAACAGTTTACTATGGTGGTCTTGTAGATAACTCCTTAGAACAACTGACCCATACCCCTCCTGGTATTGTGATTTTAGAAAGTATTTAAAATGTGTCGAATCTAACTCCATACCCTTAAAATATTCCTCACCATGTAAAGGGATCTCAGTGGAAACAACTGTTGATTGGGTTGTGAATGGAAAAGTAAGTGCTCCAACCTTCGCCTGCAATCCATCAAAACCATTAACAAACTCTTTAGTCACTTGTAGATTATACCGCTGAATATTTTCACAAAACCTTAAACACCCCACCTGCTAAAAATACACTCTAATGTATGGGTATACATTAATTACTGTGATATCTTGTGGCTCAAACCAAACAATAACACCTCCCTTGCATTTCGTTTCCTCTCGAGTTGACATGATTTTGTTTTTGCAGCAGTGAATAGTCTAAGGTTTTGAAGCAACTTGTTTTGTGCAACATTGTAGGAGAAATGATAAGAATGACTTTTAAAAATTAAACCTATGATGATAATTAAAATGGAAACTCTTCATAGGAGATTAATTACACAAATAATCTTCAGAAAGCCCTACACCATTTGAAAATTTTAACTGCTAACAAAGAAATTTAAAGGGACAATCACATCGCTAAAAAACGCAGCGCACCGAGAAATAGGTTTTCTAACACCTTTTAATCCAAAACACCTAAGTGAGAAGCTTCAATTTAGTTTAAACCTATGGCATACGTTGCATGTGGAGGCTACATAGAGAAAAACATAGACTTCACAGTGAAAAATGCAAAATATGGAGCACTATGTGGAATTGCAACAACTAAGATAAAGTGCAACGAAATAAGCAGAAGCACAACAATTTAAAAAACATAGTAAAGACAAATTTAACTATCATGTAGTATTTCTATGGTTTTTTCTAGCTCATTCATGCAATTTTAAAATTCATCCAAGATTGAGGAACATAAATAAGCTTGGATTTTCACCTGTGAAGGAGAGTTGACCACCAATTTGCAAGAAATGCAGTGCTATATGGAAAAATAGTGCCCCTGCTTCCTTTGTGCATCAAACCAACACGAGAACACCACAACTTCCAATGGAAGTGTTGGCTTAGTGGGTCCTAACTGAGGTTCAAAGTTAGTTTTTCCAAACAAATACCTACACTACTGGCCCTTTCGACACCAACCTGCACAGTGCAGACTAAAGTCTCATGCGAAACAATATGGGGGGATGTTGGAACCAAGTTTCCTAGACTCGGAGATTAGTGCAATGTCATTTTATGTCCTAAACCTACCTTTGCACAAATCAATAAGCCTTTTAGGGCTTATCAATATACTTCTCTTAATTGACCTCTAGACCTTTACAAAGGTCTACAACTGGGTTTCACAGTCCCTAAATAGGTGAATCAACCACTTACACACTTCTGTGATTACTCTTATTCCCGTATTTAGCCATATTGGCTTAAGTGTTTGATAACTTAATCATGCAACAAGATATTCTTCTCGTAAAAAATTAATAATACTTGCGTTCATATAATAGCATAAATCATGTAAAATCACACATCAATACAATGTTAATTCGTAAACCCTTCCTTCATCATAACATAATGGCACATTCATTCATAATTTAAGTAAATAGACAAAACAAAAATATTTCTAGAATAATATCTTTATTAATACTTTAGTTCTTCTTACAGATTCAAGACTACCTTGCGAACTCAGCTGCAGGGGTCCATGCTTTTAGTTGCGGACTCTACTCTAGGCCTCTGTTCAAATAGTTGTAGAGCCTCTCTTCTATTCTAAGACTTCTTCGATCTTTCTTCTAATGACCCATTACATTTGTCTTCATCATCACTTCCATATATGCCTTAGAATCTCTAAGATTCTCCTACTTATACAATCCCATGGTCCGCGGACCATGGGTAGATCTTCTAAATCCGACACAACTTATAAAAGAAGGGTAAAACCCTTTATGACAATTTACTATCCACACGCTCTGTGACCATAATTTGCAAATACTTTACACTTTACATAACAAAAACTTTGGTTTTCTACCCCAAAACTTGGGCTTTTGCCCGAAAATTGACCCTAGGGGACCCTATCCCAAGAGGCCCCCAGCAGAAATATCGTGACTTTCCCTCGAGTCACTATTGGCGCAAAGATCTTAGCGTAAAGGCCTACCAGCTCTACTTATGCCACTGCTACCTCAGTCATGCTCTGCATGACTGCTTGCTTGATCTGCTCCACCAACTCCTCTATTGTTGGTCCTGCACTGTCTTCCTTAATCTTCTACTGCATTTTCTACATGCTTTCCAACTTCTCCTCGATGGTGGCGAAGATAAAATAGGCCTCATCCAACCATGGCCACTGTCTAGCCTTGAGGAATACCTCTTTCCACTGTGCTACTTCCACTTGCTCAAGAAACTGTTTCACCTCCTGCAGCATTGCCAATCTTTACACTATAACGACAGTGCGTGTCGTTGCTCTTGCTTCATCATATTACTATTGAAATTCATGGGCCTTTATGTTTTACCTCTGTAGGTTAGGATCTTCTTACAGAGTTGTGACTACCTCGCCCGCTGTCAAGGTAATTGGATCGAGCGATGTCTTGGAGGCTTTGGTCTTCTTTCGCTGTCCTTCCTTTTCCTGTTCCCTATGTCATTTTACTTGGAAGGGAGTTCTCTCCTGATGTCTGCCACCATTTTATGATTGCTCTTCCTCCTCTATTTGGGGTGAAGGAGAAGTCTGACTTCTGTCAGAGCCATTCTCTTCTTGCTCTGCCTGTTTCTTCTACTCAGGCCTTTTCCTTAGTCTCCTTCTTCCTGTTTTAAACAAACTACTAAACCTTCAATCAAGCTGCTTCCTTTTTCTACTTCTCCGCGGACTTGCTAGTCCTGTCAGCCAAATCCGATATTGAGTGCCAATCTACTGGCCAGCGCTTGAGGAACTTTGAAATGGCATTATCCGTGGATAAGTAGGTTAAGTTGTACCACTTATTATCTGGATCCTTTCACGCTCAGATGTAGACATGGTGGAAGCCTGCTTTAAACTCTGTGTACCCAGATAGCTACTCAAAGACATTTGGTGAGAACCACGGCTTTCGGTTCATGGTTGCGCAAATGATCGCCTCCATCAGTACCCAAAGAATTTGCTTTCCCTGGCCTGCTCAATATCCTTTGTGGCACATAGACACACAAATTTTTTTACTTCTGGTAAATTTGTCTTGATTGGAGGAAACTACCTTTCCTCTGGCAACTCCCACGTGACCAACACAATCGAGAGCAATGAAAGGTCTTACTCTGGTCATGTTCCTCTATGCAGTTTGCGAGAAAATTGCTACACAGGTAGTGTGCCCAGTTGAACTGTACACCCTCTATGCATTGAACTGCCAACGAAACCACCGGTGTCAACACCTCGTCCGCGTGACATTTTCTCATCACTTTTTTAGCCAAAATTTGAGTGGCAACCTTCACTGCAGGGTCAGTAATGATAGAAATGGTACAATTGTGCAGCTTCTTGACAAGTTTGAACTTGTCCTTCATCTTCTCAATGAGGTTGCACTCGCTTGTCTTTTTTTCGAACGCCTTAGTCATATTTAGTCCTAAATGAGGTAATAATGTGATCTGATGGATCAACATATCAGTGATTCATATCGGCTCATTCAACCACAAGAAACCGTCATGCACAAGGCACAACAACTACTTAAGGCTTGCAAGAAAATCCTAAAAGAACTCACGATTCATGCACAACAGACAACACAACTCAGAAATTCTTAGAACACAAAGTGTTTCTCGTTGGATGGCCACCTGTAATTTATAGGTGAATTCAAATTCAAATTCAACTATTGCCCCCAAAATCTGTCCATAAATGTTATACTAGCAGCATATTTTCAAAGATTTCACTCTTAAATTCAGCCTTAAATGCTGCCCCCCCACTCCTCTTAGCCGTCTCCTCACTGTCAAATCATGAACAGTGATGGTAACAGTCACTTTCTAGCTACATTGTGTGGTCTTTCCTCAACAAATCTCCCTTCGCGCTTCTATTGATGCTATGACACCCTCTTGTCTCGTGCAGACCGCCTGTCGAGCAGTGTAGTTTATAGTCCTACGCCTCCTTGTAGCTACCTGGAGCACTGAGACTATGATATCATCATGTAGTCATCAGCCCAGATCCTCAGTGTATGGCTTCAATCAACTTCCATTTACCTTTCCTGGAAATGGATCTCCATTCTGTTATCGCTCATATTTTCCCTGAAGTTTTTTGGAAGAGGAAAGGGGTCTGAGGTAACCACAAACCAACTTTTAGGTATAGAATCTAGCCCATTTGTACCCAGAGAGGGCTCTCTCTTTATGTTTTAGCTTTGTTTTGAAAGATATTAGGCTAGTTATGAAAGTTCAGAGGTTTTGATTGTGTTTTGGTGGTGAAATTCAATATCAGAGGGGTAAGGACTGAATAGTTTAGGCCATTGGGCTAATGGAGTCAAAGAATATGGCTTAACTAGATTCGATTTTCTTAACAAGGGATGGCTTCATAGGGCAAGATAGATAAATAGGGAACAATAGAGACTTTCAAAATATGTAATGGGCTTAAAAGGAATGAAGGACAATTAAGAATCCTTCACCATATTTTAAGAGGGGGAGCTTGAATGATTACCAATAAAGAGCAATTAAGAATTCTTTACTAAATAATCAAAGTCAGTGAACTAGGAAATAGGAGAAATTAAGAATTCACTACTTATGCTAGATTAGAGGAAAACATTAAGAATAACAACGATTGAAAACAGATTGCACTCAAGCACTTTCTGAAT
Organism: Pinus taeda; assembly: GCA_000404065.3. NCBI lineage: Eukaryota > Viridiplantae > Streptophyta > Pinopsida > Pinales > Pinaceae > Pinus > Pinus taeda. The sequence goes on along the minus strand of APFE030611017.1, from coordinate 72,564 downwards.
TATTCTTTTTCGTTTATCATTCAAATATGAAACACAATTGATATAATAAACAAGAAAATTTTAAAACATGAGATATACAATACTTATTGATCCGATGTCTGACACATGAATCCTATGAAAAGTCCTTTGCATTAATTTTTCATCTAGCTAGCCATACAAAATTTGTCCAACAACACTTTATTCCAAAGTAATCAATTTTACAGCAATGTCTAAGAATCCACACTCAATACTCCAATTGAGGGAGTATTTATACAAAAACTTACAAAAAATATCTCATAACGAAGTGAGATATATTCTAGGATGACGATAAATAAGTTACAAGAAAAAATAGAGATAGATGGTCTCATAGATAGAAGAAAAGGCAAAATGATGTTGTGTTGTTTCTATTCTTATGAATGTGCTGGAGGCAGGTGCTATGATTTGGCATGCTGCTATCTTCTTGGTAATTCTGTGTTGGCTGCTTTGTTTTCACTGATACTCTTTACCTGCCCTGATACTCTTTGACCTGTTTGATCTCTATTTATCCTCTTTACCATTACTGATTGTAGTAAATAACCAAAATTTATTTTTTATCAATGATAATTTACAAAATTTCTAACATTTCTTCCCACAATTTTGGTTGTGGTATTCTGGTTTTTTGAAGTTTTCTCAGGATCTCATCAGTTTCAGTGTATCTGAAAAATGCAGGCTGAATTGGAAACAAGTGCTTTATTTCATGCTCGACATAGAATAGGTACTCTAGGCTGTCATAGAGAACTCTACCTGTAGGCAATGATTCTGATGCTGATGCACTTGTTGATGAACCTACCTGGTTGCCTGCATATTGATTCAATTTCTCCACATAGTCTATATGCCTCATTAGTTTGTCATTAATAACTAAACGACTAGGAAACCCTTTACTCTGCAAAACATAAAATTTCTTCATAAAATCATTAATTTATTCCTACATGTCATGGCATATTCTTTCTAAATTTTGCATTAGAGTCCTTTTAGTTAAAACCCTTTTGACTTCCAGAATTGTCCCTATTCTATCTTCAATGCTCAGTTCTTCAAGCTTATACTTATTCTTGGTATTCAAAAAATTTATGACCCTGGTGGCTTCCTCGGGAATTTTTCCTAACTCTGCTCTTGTCCGTTGAATCTCTTCTCGAGCTGCCTTTACTAATTAATTTGTTCAAAAATTATTTGAATTGATGGCCAAACATCATTTATTGACTGAGTGATGTTGGCCAAAAGAATCCTTTTAATATCTGTTAAGGGCTTGTCAAATGTAAGGTATTTTTCTAATGATTTTACCTTGTTTTTCATTCCTTTAATTTCCCTGGTCTTTTCTGCAACATTTATCTCTGAGAGATCATACTTTTGCTCCAAGGTAGCAAATTGTTATTTTACCTTTTGCATCTCTGTAACTTGGAGCTTTAATTCCTCCATTGATTTAACCAATTCATCTGGGATAAGACTTGAAATTCCTGCTTGTGTTGTACCTGTTGTTGTTGTTGTTGTTACTGCCTCTACTGTGACCAATGGAACATTAGGTGTTAGAGTTGTTCCAAGGGTGGAAGGGATTGTAGTGGAAACTACTGGAATCACATTGGGAGGCTGAGAGGTCGAATCTCCCTACGTATCCTTCAATGATTTCTCTAATTCTTGTTCAATATCCTTTAACTGCTCATTAAGTTTCAAAACTAAATCCATCAGCTCTTCTTTTGTTCTTTGTTGTATAACCTCAGCTGTTTGTGGGTGTCGTAAAGGTGGAATTTCATTTGCTTTCTCAAAGCATCGATGTCTTCATCCTTATTTTTAATTAAGGCTTCTGCAGCCTTCACATCTTTAGGATCATGACCTAACCCAATGATCAATTCCTATAATGTTTTAATCCTGTTGTCTTTAGCCTGTGAAGAGGATTTCTCTAGCCGTAGTTGGGCAGTTATATTGTTTAGAGAATTTTCTAGCCTTTGGGCCATCATGGCCTTACTTGTCAATGTAGAGTAGACCATCTCTCCTGTCTGTTTGTGCAATTCAATCTGGTCCAGGGGATGGATTTCTTTTGCCATGACTTGAAAATTAGTTTTGAAGTAGTCTGTAGTTGTTTGAGGTTGTTGCACCTTGGGCTTGAAAAAACTCATAATCATTTTCCCTTCTTTCATATCATAGACTGACATCAACCTATTCTGGTTTGTGGGAGCCATTTTCAAATATTGATTGTAAACTTGGATCCTTAATGGCTCATTTTTGGCTTTGATTTCTTTGAACGTCTTCCTAATATCTAGATTTTCGTTTCCTAGAGGCCTGAAGGATGACACCTCTGCACTCTGCTGTCTTTCCAACTCATGTCTTTGTAAGCCAAAAGGTGTTTCTTCTACCGGGAAAGTCTGATGACTATCAACACCTTGTTTTCTTTGGCTATCATTATTTTCTTCATAGAATTCTTCTTCTGAAAGAGGATTTAGCCTGTGCCTCTTAGCACCGGGCTGTTCATAGGGTCCACTGGCAGGGGCAGCTAATTCCCTATCTCTCTTTTTAGTCCTCTCCTCATTCAGAGGAGTCTGCAAGATGGGTGGTTCTACCACATTGACTTGAGTTGGAGGAATATAGATGCTTGCCTACTCTTTGGGTGCTTTAAGTTGTTTAGACATTATAGATTTTTCAGTAGCTTGAGTACTCGTCTCTGTTTCTTTTCCCTTGGAGGTCTCTATGGCTGGTGTATTGGTCTGCCGTGAGTGCCTTTCAAAGGTCCCAGCTGCTGAGGCACTTATTCCTGATGTTGATCTCTGAGAACTATCATAATGTACCTACCCACAAGAATCTAAGTCAAGAGTCTTTTCAAGATCTCTCATTACATTTTCAATATTCACCTGATCACTGTCAGCAACTACTAAGGTCCCCTCTCTCCATTCATCCATATTGGCAAGCTGTTCAATTTCTGGGATCTTGTGATGCATATAGGGAGACAACCTATTCTTCATTCTTCTATCATAGATAAAGCCATGAGGGTCATATGGGGCCCAACCAAATATCTTTTGTAATCTAAGGTAGTTTTCTAGAATTCTTTTTGCTACTTCCCCTGCTTCTCTATTGTTTCATATGAAAGGGCTTATTTGATGTTTGATCCTGAGTTGTGCTTTCTTTTTTGCTTTGGTAAAATGGATCATATATACATTACACATATGTCTATAGTATTCCAATGAAAACAGTCGCATTGGAACATACTATGGTAATTTGAAGGGGGCAAGCTCACAACCATATATCCTAAATTCTGTGAAGTTCTGATATAGATACCAATCTCCTAATTTGTAATGTTTAGAAAGTTTAAGGGTCTTTCTAATATCACAACTGATCCTGGGAGGGGAAACCCCTGTTAATAAAGTAGTTGTTGGATGAATGAATAGGTCAATGCATTAATTATAGGAGTAAGGGGTTTTGAAGGATCATAGAAGACTGCAGACCAGAAGATTACAGACCTTGGATTTCCTCTAGTGTCAAGTTTCAGGATAGGGAGTGGGAAATTGTCTAACTGATAAAAGAGCATAAGATGGTATATAAAGGTGGTGTACTTGAAAACTCTTTAATTTTCTGGTCTCATGAACTAGTCATGAATCTTATTAGCAATGTAGGAGGCAAAGTCATATTTGACAGTAGGGGGCTGCCCAGGAGTAAAAATTGACAACATTACTAGGGTTAACTCATCAACAAATTCACTAGTATTGAAATGCATTATTGATGATATCATGTCGATTATGAGTTTTCCCATATATGTAAAGAAAATGTGCATGTAAGGAGTTGGGCCATCAGGATGATGTTTTGGTGACATGAAAGTTTGACAGATGCGATTGAGTTCCTCTTGGGATAATTTAGTTGATTTCTCAAGTAAATCTCCCATGGAAAGGGGAGTCAGGGCTTGACTGGGATGAGATTGTAACATTTCATTAATTGACTCGGAAATTATTGGAAAAAGAATGGTTTGTCTTGGGGACATGACTGCTCTGCGATTGGGGTCGTAATTAGCATGGCAATGATGAATTATTTATGGGAAAACGTGAATTGAGGGAAAAAAATACATAGGAAGGTTGGATTCCCATAGTCCTAGGATATTAGAGCCATTTAGGTAGTTATCTCTGCTTTGGCAAAAGACTCTCAAGTGATTTTTGTCAATGATGAGGTATTTTATCTAGAAGTCCCTATCAGCTAGAGGAAGATAGTCTAAATCTTTGTGGGGAGCATTTAAGGGTGCAACATTCAAAGATAAAAGGGTTTCCATGTTTGGTTCTTGTGGATTCAGATGGAAACAATGATTTTCTATAAAAAGATGGGCGAAACAGAGGGTCTGGGAACTTATATGATGAAAACAAATATTGACGGACGAGTGACATCAGTGGGGAGTGACATGATAGTTTTGTGGTATGCGGGAAGGGCAGTAAATGGTTTCATATCGCACCGCTTTTGGGGACGGGTGGTAATAAGCCGAGAGCCGGCAATTCCATAGGATGTTTGATGTGTAGTTGAGGTGTTGGGAGAAAACCACTTTGTGATCACACGCTATTGATATTAGCCACCAGATCCTAAGGACCTGATCGAACGGTCGACGGAAGGTGCAATATGAGGGAGTTTAATAGGGCGGGCCTGATATGATTAAGGGTTAATTAAATCGTGTCGGGAGTGGCAAGATAGGTCGGGGAAGGTTATTAATTATCCATAAGATTTAATTAATCCCATTAATGCGGTGGGGGATTTATGAGTTTTTAATTAGTTATGGATTAACTAATTAATCCCAATTAAGAAATCTTTATGTTTATATTTAATTAGGGGTGGGATATGTATAATTTGAGGAATATTTAATCTATTGAATAATACAGGAAAGGGGGAAATATTATAAGGGATTTATATAATATAGGTTAGAATTTAATATGACAATAAAATGAAAGCGTTAAGTATAAAAACATTTGACATGTGTACTTAAACTTAGGCTTAGAGAAGGGTTTATATGAGAAATTTTGCAATTTTCCTAAGTAAAATAAGATTTTACTTAGGAAAAGAATCATGAAAGTGAATGAGTGTTCTTATGAATAATTTTAAGTACTTTAGGCATTATAAAATATTGGGCCAAGGGTCCGATCCCTCCAGAAGTCAGAGAAATGCTCTGAGCCCCTCTAATTTAGCAAATGCCTTAGTACTTAGGGGAAATTAGTGAGAATTTAGGGAAAAATGAAGGGGAAGTTAAGTATTTGGCCATGCTTTACTTGAAATTCTTTCGGTGTAATGTTTTCCTTGTACTTGTGATGAAAGTAAAAATTAACACATTTTAGAGTCATTATTCATCACATGTAATTCTGTAACATCATCTACCTACCCTACCTACTTTAACCTAACATTTTTTCTTCTTTATTTGTGTGCACTTGAACTGGCAAACCCTTATCAAAATTTTCTTTTCTTTTACATGGAGATATCTATCTAAATCTAGCCTTATTACATCCAAGGTCTCAGATTAAACTATTGAGCTCCTTTTATTCACTCTACCTATGTACTTATCTGCACGATTAAACATTTTGGTCAGATTTTATTCTCTACTTCTAAAACATGAAATTCAAATATGAACTAGCCAAGTTTAAGCTGTTTGACTATTCATCAATTGTGGCATAAGTTAACAAGTTGTATATAATTGTTTATTACATAAGAGTAAAAAGTAGTGGCATTTAGACTTGCACACTTTCCTTGGTCTTTCTTTTGATGGGGTTCATTTTCCTTCACTTTTTTTTTTTACCATATTTTATTCTTTTTACCCTTTGATTTTATTTTAGGGTATACCCTTTTAAATTTTTTATTTTTTGACAATATGGAAAGCCTTTGCAACAAGTAAAGATATAAACATATTACATAGTTCATCAAGTAAATCATGATATATGACACCTATTGGTATAGGAGCATAACATTGGCTCCACTTGGGGATGGCTTTTCCTGGTGGAAAGTAAAAAACAGCAAGTCAAATGGCCTCCGAAAGATTTTGACTAAACTATGGAATCTTATTTTGCTCGTTGCTTTATTGTATGTATGATAGTGACACTTCTGAAGCTTAGGGCCCTCTCTTCAGGCTTCAACTCCAACAAGTTACTATCCAATCAAAACTGTAACAATACAAAGGATATAGTATATACATGTTACCAATCAAGATACATTAATAAGTAGGATCAAAGTAATGTTTCAACATCCGACCATTAACTTTTCCTCTATTTTTGTGCCATCCAAGTTTTTTAGATAATATGTATTGTTTCCTTGTAAGGCATAGATAATATAAGGTCCTTTCCATAGGAAGTCAAACTTCCCATGTTTCCCCTTATCCTCTCTCCTGGAATTCCATCTTAGCACTTTGTCTCCAAAGTAGAAGTCATCTACCTTGGTCCTTTAGAAAATATCTTTTTGAGCTTCTCCTGCAACACTTGGGATCTTTGATACACTTCCTCTCTGGTCTGTTGTAGATTGATGGTCTGATTTATCCTCCTTTGAATATCATTAAGTTTCACCTGAGCTTCTTGAAGTAATTTCATTACAGGAACTCCTAATAATGTAGGGAATACAACCTCCATGCGATAGACTAACTCATAAGGACTACTACCAATGGATTTTTGGTGGTGAGTCTATCTGCCCATAGTGCATTTGTCAGTTTCTTGTGCCAATTTTTCTTGTGCTCCTCCAATAATTTTTAAATAATATTAATGAGGCTCTTGTTGGAAGACTCAGCCAGTCCATTCCCTTGAGGGTAATAGGTTGTGGAATGGCGTAAGGTGATGTGGTACTTGTTACAGAAATTGTTGTAGATCCAACCCGGAATTATATGAAAATATAATAAACCCAAGAATAACAAGATCTGAATAGATAGAAATGCTTCTTTATTATCAAACCCTTAAGGTAGGGCAACACC
>APFE030611017.1:25040-63975 GCA_000404065.3 Pinus taeda | reverse complement strand
GCGATGGTTTTCGGTCCATGGTATTGGATGCTTCGGCATGTATAAATATGTATTGTAACATTGAAAGGACAATAATGAAAAATCAAGCTAGTAGTCCCAGTTTTTGGATCCAGTGGGAAATCTCTATGTATACGTGTTTTATGTGTTATGCTCTCGCATTTTTATTTTTCCTGTGATTTAGAATTCGTATGAAGGTAATTTTTGTACGGGGTTAAAACCTACAGAGAAGATATATGAACCAAATTCTCAAAATTTCATTTAAAAAAATCCCAATCCATATCTTCTTCACGAAATTCATAACATAGGTGAAGTAATCAATTAGATAAATCCTCAATTGATTCATTAGGATTCATTCTTAGTTGATTAATTCTTTTAAGTAGTAATCATACCTATCAAATGTTAAATAAATCTCCTTGATGAGTGTTGGGATAGGGTCCCCTCAATTAATTTGGGGTTAAGATAACCCAAATTATGGTACAATTTTGTAAATAATGTAAAGTCTTCGCGATTTGTGGATGCGGAGCATGTAGATGAATAGAAGTCAAATGGGCTTAGCCCCTTGTTTTGGATAAGTTTTGAGTCAGTTTTGAGATTCACCAATGGTCCGTGGACCATGGCGTTGTATGAAAAAGACTATAAATAGGTGTGTCTTAGAGAGTCTAAGGAATTAGAGTAGAGTAGAGTAGAGAATAAGAGGGAAAGATAGAAGAGCAAAGGGCTTAGGAAGGCTTATAAGAAGAAAGGATCTGCAGCTTGTGCACAGAGGCCTACGTAGAATCCACAACTGAGTGCGTGAACCCCTGCAGTTATGTGCACAAGGCAGTTTGAGTATGTACTCCTTGAATTAAGATCAATAAAGACAAGTTTCTCAAGAATTATTGAGTATTTCTATTCATGTCTATTTATATTATATGATATTGATAAATGAATTATTTTATGAAATATTGATTGAATGCTACGCGATTCTCTTGAATATGTCTTAGTAATGTATGCAATGCATGTTTAAATACGTTCGTGAAAATGCTGATGATCCCTCTTATGTTTATCAACAACTTAAGTAGCTGTGCGTGAACACCAATTTAGGATCATTTTCTAATGCACGTAAGTAGGTAAATCAACTGTTAAAGGTCTGCAAGGACTGATCGTAGACCTTCACGAAGGTATGAAGGCTATTTTAACAGAGTTGCACTAATGTTCACTTAGAGTTTATCGATCTACGTGAAGGCAGATCCAAGGCACTGGAAGACATCACACTAGTCTCTGGATGCAGAAGCTTGGTTCTTGCATCCCCCCATACTGCCTCATGTGAGACTGTAGCCCATGCTACACGGGTTGCTGCTGAAAGGGCTAGTAGTGTAAGGCTTTGTTGGTTGGCGCAACTAACTCTAAACCTGGGTTAGGATCCCTTAAGCAGACTTTGAAGTTATAGAAATCATTGATGATAGTACTCCCTACCTCATGCTTCTGGGAATTGACTAGGTTATTGATATGAATGGGGTCATCAATTTGAAGAAAAGGATGATGTCATTTGAAAGAAGGTCGCTTTGGGTTATAGTGCCACTGGATCCTGCAAAAGGGGCGCGCTACACTGAACCAGTCCGCGATTATGTAGAAAGTGATGATGAACTGGATCAGATTTACAATATAACAACGCAATATCAGGAATGGATCAATCCAATGGTAGATGATGGATTGCATGGGATTGGGAGGTTTCCTGCACCTCTAATTCGGACAAGGAGCTAGACAATTAGTAGAATCACTTACATGAAGTGTCTACATTGCAATGTAATGTGATGATAAAGTTGTTGCACTGTGTTTTGTCGGAGGTAAGAAAATAACCTTATTATGACAATTTAATTGGCGTAGATCTATAGATCTGTTTTTGGATGAATTTGAGCATGAATTCCATGAGGACCACTGCTTCTAAGCATTAGAGTTGGCACTCTGTGCTACGTCTGCATGATGGTGGGATCCGCATAAGGATAGGTTTGCTGGATGGAGAGATTACAAAAGAATGATGAAGCTATGGTTTGGGCGTGCTAACAACAGAATGACTGAGAAGTATAATGGAAAGGATGACCCACACGATCACCTAGAAAAATGGACTAAAGCGTGGGGAACATAACCGTAGCCAGAGTGGGTACACATATTTTTCCATAACTTGGATACCATCCCCATGAACTGGTATCTTGAAACGGAGCTCCGCCATGGTAGCGTTAAATGGGATGTATTGAAGGAGGGTTCTTATTGACTTTCAGTTTTAAGGATGGGTTTGCATCAATCGATGAAGAAATGCAGGAAATTAAAGAGGTTATCTTCAGAACATCAATAGAACCTATGGAATAGATCCAACCAGATTGGAGCACCCAGCTGTGCCATGTACTAAAATGCTATAATGTGACCACTAAAGAGGAAGAAGAATACCTTAAGAACATCAATATTCCAGAAGTGGAAGGACATCACAAAGTTGAGGGGCCACAAATAGAAAACCCATACATCTCCACACCTTTGGAAACAAAGCAAGTAAACATTGGCACTAAGGAGGATCTGAAATTCGTGAAAATTAGAGATTACTGGGATGACACTACAGTAGATAAAGTTGTTGAATTACTCTGCAAATACTAGGATATCCTTCCAACTAAGTTTTCAAATCTAAAGGGCACAATTGGTGACTTGGGCATTGTGAAGATCACACTTAAGCTGAATGCGAATCTTTTCAAGCAAAGGCCTTGCCACCTTAATCCTAAGTATAATGAAAAGGTTCTTTAGGAGTTGGATAAGATGCTAGAGGTAGGCATCATAGAACCTATTGAAGAATCTGATTGGGTGAGCTCGATGGTCATTCAAGAAAAGAAACAAAAGGGAAAAATATGAATCAGTCTAGACCTATGGAAGCTTCTTGATGCATGTGTCCACGATCCATTTCTGACATTGTTCACAGATGAAGTGCTAGACAATGTTGGAGGGCAGGAGGCCTATTCCTTTATTGATGGGTTTTCAGGGTATCATCAAATCAAGGCGTTGACAAAATATAGAAGCAAAATGACCTTTGCGATGGAGTGGGGTTGTTTCTAGTACATTGTGATGCCATTTGGACTAAATAATGTGCCTATGGTATTTTCCCGCGTAGTCATAGAAACATTCAAGGAGTTCATTCATAAGTTTCTAGAGGTATAATTTGATGACTGGATGGTGTTTGGATTAGTGAAGTGCCATGTAGCAAGTCTGTGCTTGAAGTTAGATACATGTCGCAGATGCCAGATCGTGCTGAATTTGAAAAAATGCATATTCTGTGTTCCTTTTGGAATCTTGTTGGGTCATGTTGCATGCAAGCAAAGATTGATGGTGGATCCTACAAAGACAGTGATAATTGTGAACTTGGAGACTCATAGGAATGTCAAGCAGCTGCGCGCAATGCTGGGACATACGAGATACTATAGAAAATTTATTAAATATTATGCTTAAATTACTGTGCCCATGGAGAAACTGCTAAAGAAGGACGCGAAATTCTGTTGGGACGAAGAATGTCAGCCCAACTTAGATGTATTGAAATAAAATATGGTCACTGCGCCGATTTTAATATTTCCCGATTGGAAAAATGAGTTTAATGTACATGTGTATGCCTCTTGCATTGCATTGGGTTCAGTGCTAACATAGGTCGGTGAAGGAGAAATGGACCATCTTATAGCCTTCGCAAGTAGGAAGTTATTAAAGAGTGAGAAAAATTATTCAATGAATGAGCGCGAAGGGTTGGCCATGGTGTACGTGCTGCAAAAATTTAGGCATTATCTATTGGGGGTCATTTCAAGATTTACATAGATCATTCTACCTTGAAATACCTGGTCAACAAGCCTATGTTGGGGGGGGAAGATATGCAGATGGCTGCTATTATTTCAGGAGTATGACTTTGAACTCATTGTAAAGCCAAGGAGGTTAAATGCTAGACCTGATCATCTTTCACGAATTGAAATAGGATAAGAACCTAATAATTTGGAGGAAGGGTTGCCAGATGTGCAACTTTTTGGGGTGTGCGTAGTGGATGACTATTTTGTAGACATTATTCACTTCTTGACTACAAGGATGGCACCAAAAGGATATAAAAGTTAGCAGAAGAATGAAAAAGCAGTGCGCACGACTGATTTTCCAGTTATTGCGGGATATTTGTATAAAATGGGTGTAGATGAAATATTGTGAAGATATGCTCCGAACTTTAAGTGGGACAACATTCTCGCTGAAGCTCATGGGGGAGCTGCGAGGGGCCATTATGCAGGCAAAGAAATTGTGCATAATATTTTGTGCATAGGACTATGGTGGGAAACACTACAAAAGGATTCCAAGGCATATTGTGAGGCGTGCTACGCATGTTAAAGAATTGGCAGACCATCGCAAAGAGAGGAGTTACCACTACATCCTCAGGTATCTTTGCATCCCTTTGAGAAGTGGAAAATTGATTTTGTTAGGCCAATTCAGCCCCCTAGAAAGAAAACAGGTGCACGATATATTATCATTGCGACAAAATATCTAACCAGATGGTGGGAAGCACAACCAGTTAAGAATTGTATAGGGGCTATGACAACAAAATTCTTGTTTGAGTATGTCTTAACCAGATTTTTGAATGAAATGATCAGGGTGTTGACTAAGGAGTTTCAAGTCTACCATCAAAAGAGTACATCGTATCACCTGCATGCCAATGGAACTGTTGAAGCCTTTGATAATATTTTGGAGAACGTGCTGACAAAGATCTACAATGCACAACGAAATGACTGGGATGTGTGCATACCTGTAGTACTCTGGGCTTATAGGAATATTTGTAAGAATCTGACAGGGAAAATGCCATTCATACTAGTATATGGGGTCGAAGCCGTAATGCCGATGCAATACATTGTGCCTAGTCTATGCATTGCAACTTTAACGGATATCGCAGATTGCGAGGTCTTGGAGGAACGACTCATGCAATTGATGGAGCTCGAAGAAGATCAATTTTTTGGCAGGATTCTATTAACAAGTACAGAAGGAACATGAAAAAGCATGGCATGATTGCCATATCAAGCTCTGCACGTTCAAGGTAAACGATCTTGTCGTCTTATATGATAGTAAATTCAGTAAATTTCTGGGTAAATTCTAGATGGATTGGTTAGGCGCATATATTGTCAAATAACTTACAGATGATGGTGTAGTTTAGCTCATGAAGATGAATGGGGAACCATTTCCGAGAAGAGTGAATGGGAGCAGATTGAAGTTGTATACAGGGGATCTTGCACAATGACTATATGGCAGCAAGATAGTCTTAGTGCTACAAGGAGTTTCAAGAGAGTGTGGGACTATAAACTACACTGCCTAGTTTAAAGGACAAAGCAGTGAGCAGGTTGCGTGGAGAGTGACGAAGATGCAACCAATGAAGCTACGCTTAGGAGGTTGTGCCAGAAGGGAAAGTACTACACAACCCAGCAGGAAAATGATCATTGGAATTAATGTTCATGACTTGACGAACAAAATATGGTTAGGTGGAGTGGGGTGGTGACAGTTAAGGAAAAAATATTTGAAGATCTACTACCAAAACAACATTTATTATCAGAATTTGGGAGGAATGGTCAGATTTGAATTCAAAAAAACCTATAAATTACATGTGCCGATCCAATGGAGAACACTTTGCACTCTAAGATTTGTTTCTGAATTTTGCTATCTGTTGCCCATGAGCTGAGCGTTCTGGGAAGAATTCCTGTCGCGAGAAAATGCTTCTCCCATAGCCCGCAAATTATTTATGGAGAGAATGGCTGCCACCAATCCAGCTGAAACCCTAAGTTTGGAAGCAAAAGTGTTTGACGCATCAGGACCAAAAGTGTTGAGTGTAGAGGCCACGACTGCGGTGCCCACGACACTAAGGTACCCTAGGCTGAAACAGCCTGGGATGAAAGACAAACAACTTGCAATGAAAGAAAAGGAAGTAGCAGCGAAGAAGAAGTAGAAGAAGCCGGTTTTGGTGTGTGCATCACCAAGGAAGCATACCAAAGCACATGCAAAGCAAAAGAAGGATTAGCAACCAGAGAGAGTAGTGGACCTCGAAGCGGAAGGATTCTAGGGAATGGAGGATATTGATGCTGAAGGAGTGGAACCCTTGACGAGGCTACCCAAGTATATCCCTCTGTGGAAGGGAAAAGCAGAGGTAATGAAGGACCCTAATACTGAGAGATTTATAGTGTCCATGCCATGCTGCCTGAGCAGGTCCCTTTTGAAGGTCCTTGGCTCGCACGAATCTTGTTATTAAAAATGGAGGATTAGAACCTTGTGGACCACACTAAAGTTCCAAATTTGGCGATAGACAAATATATGTGGAAGGTCTATTACGAAGAAACAAGTGTTACAACATTGGAGACGATGGAATGGGTTCGTGGTGTATAGTAATTAGGGTTGCTCAATCTACTGTTTGTGCCACATTATCACTGCACCCCCATTAATACGATATGTGTGCACCAGCTCCTCATGCTGGTGCATGATGGGTGCTTATGGTTAGGAGAACCTATCCCCATCATGGACATGTTGATTCACAGAATCATACAGTTGCCTTACAAAGACATGATCCCTACCAAGGAGTTTGGAGGGAAGACTGGGGAGAAGGAGCTTGCAAAAAAAATGAAGAAGGATTACGACCTCCTCAAGAAGTTGCGAGGGTATTCCATTATTTTTATTACAAACCAAGTAGTTCAATTTGCTGCCTAAATTTTTACTGAGAAGGTTATGAGAAAATGTCACACAGACGAGGTTCCAATGCGAGTAGTTTCAATTGTTGCATAGTGTGTGAAAGGCATACAATTTAATTGGCCCTGGTACCTTTGTCAGGAGTTCCTAGTGAACTACTGCGAGGCCCATGAGGAAACCAAGTCATTCCACTACACTTGATTTCTACTATCAATTGTGCTTGTTGCATGGAGATTTCTGGAGGACAGCCAATTTCTTCTGCTCGAGGAAGGATTGCTGGAGGTAGTGCAATTCACCTCGTTATGGTCTACGAAGGATGCCACATGGAATATAGAAAAAATATCTTTTGGAATTTTGTGGAAATGGATCTCCATATGGCAGTTAATCAACATCCAAGGTTGTCCCCAACCTTGTTCACACAGCTGTCAGCCTACGTGGCATTCAAGTCTAACTTCCATAGGGTCTATATCCAAGCATGGAAATATCTAGAGTAGAAATGGCACTAGTTTCCCTATTTGGTGTCAGAAATAGATGTGTAGGAGGTCCAAGGGTATGACCTACAGAGTGATGCAACCCGTTAAAGTATATGCTGGAATAAGCATGGCATGGAAATTTCTGCTGCACAAAAAAGAAAGGAGGCCTCTAAGAAAGCTGCGTGTACCCTACATAACATAAAAATAAGGAAGCTACAAAAAAGGCTCGCATAGAGCAAGAAAACATTGCTAAGGAGCAAGCGGAACAAGAGCAACCTGAGTCACAGAAAGGTGATAAGTCACCTTTGTCGGAGACATAGGAAGAAGAGATTTCAGGACAATGCAATGGAGGTGATGAAGGGAAACACCCCCCCTTTATTTTGAAAAGACGTGGCACGAAGCAGAAGGTGGAACACGAAAAAAGAAAAATTTGATAAAACATGGGATGATCCCATGGCATTAACAGAGGGCGATCTCGATGAGATTGATGATAAAATTTGGGACACCACAATCAAAGTGCTGCAAAGGTAGAGTAGTAATACATACAGATGCTTGGCGGCTTCCCGAAGGATATGTGTGAGTTGCAGCTCCAAACAACCATAATTCAGGAATTTGTCAGGAAGGCGAGCGACGCACAAGCCAATCTGAATCAAGGAAAGAGTATAGTCATGGAGATGGACTGATTGTAGGACATTAGAGTCTTAATTTTGCTTGAAGGTTCAGTCCACATCGAGATGAATGAACAGTGCGTGGTGCTTCACATAGTAAAAAACGTGAGACTGAACCTTGCTGCGATGTCACTTGAGTCCCTACATGCATTACATCAAGGGGTCCTGGAAGAGCTCATGATCAAATAAAAACGAGCACTCACTGACGTCCATGGGTTCAAAGTCAACAATCAACAATTTTCCATTGCAATGATGCAGGCTCTGAAGGAAAAGGAGGCACTAGAGGTGCATAGTTCATGTCTGGAGTCAGTAGTAGCGGAGGCATGTAAGTCAATGCCTAAACTTCATATCTTGGAGGATGCACAACTCAAAGCAAAAGTCATAAAATTAGCCGCTAGGGTGTGTGAGGCTAAAGCAAAAGTTGGACAAGTCACTTTTGAGTTCAACATGAATATTGTAGAGCTACAGTTAAAGTTGTAGCCCACAACTCCTCCTGAGGTTCGAAAGCAGCGCGAAGTCGCAATTAAGGAAGACATGGCTACCTTGGATGCCACAGTTACTGACTGTACGACACTGTTTGATCAGGCTATGTAGTTGTTGACCAATATGCAGGAGGATCTAAACCTACAAACATTAAACACAGAGGTAAGGGAGAGGCATCACCAGTATGATGAGGTCAGGGCGACTGTGCGCACCTTAGCGCCAACGCAGCGCCTTGCCAAGTTACAAGAAGGAAAGTAGCTATTAGCACATGTAGAGGAAGTGTAGAAGAAAGAGGCCTCTCTAAAGGCTAGGTTGCAACCTTGGTTGGATGAGGCTTATTAGGTTGCAAATTCCATTCAAGATAAGCTTAAGGGAATTTTTGTGTTGTACAACGACCCCCCCATTTCATAAATGTTTTATACAAAATCATGCTATGAAATGTGTCCCTTCTAAAATAAACTTAGATGTATAAATAAATTGGTACTAACCCATCATATCCAATGCAGATTAAGATCCCAAAGAGGAGGAAGAAGAAGAAACAGTCTTATCATCTGAAGAATCCGAAGAAGAAGAGACTGGAGAATGTCATGGGATGTGGGACTTTATTTTGCCTAATTCCGATACTGAAAATGAACAGGAAGCTTTCCCTGTAACTACCAGGAGTAAGGGTACTCCTGAACCTATTCAGATACTCAAAAGAAAAGGAATGCAGGTACTATTGCTACCAAAGAAAAGGTTCCCACAAAGAATCTACAACGATACCTTCCCAAAATCAGCCATCAACTTCAAATCCACCTCCAACATCTAAGACATTAGTAGTTACGGATTCTATGGACTACAATATTATTGAAGACATGAAGAAAACAAAGGCAAATATCACTATATTTGAGCTTAGAAAACTCAAACATCAACAAAAACTGCTGCTTAAGGAGTTAAATGCTTTACCTTCTTCTCCTCTTCCAAATGCTGTATTGTCTAAAGCTGCTAATGAGATAGGTAAACCACCTCCTGGTAGAGTAGAAGCCATTGATGTTTTTTTAATTGGAGATAGATCAAATTTCCATACTCCTCCATTCCTCTTAACCTACGAAATCTATAATAGAAATCTACACAACTGTTTGATTGACTCAGGGGCTTCCTCTAATATAATGCCAACTTCAATTTGTTCCAAACTAAACATTGAACCCCAAAAGTATGCAATTCATATTGTCCAGTTGGATAGAACTAAGGTCCAGGTTTTAGGAGAAATCAACTCGGTTACTATTAGGTTATCAGCTGATCCAAGAGTGGTTCAAAGAATTGATATTTTAATCGTTGATATACCAGAATTCTATGGTTTGATTTTGAGTAGAGACTGGTATGAGAAACTTCATGGTTATATTTCCATTTATTGGTCTCATATGTGGCTGCCTTATAAAGGAAAGCCAAATCAGATCAAGATTGATCGGGAGAAACATATGACCCATACTATTACTGAATTCGAACAAGAAAATCAACCAATAGCATTCAATAACAATATTATGGGGAATTACTCATTTGAGTCATTCTTTGGCAATTTCACCGCTCAACCATCACCTTTCTCAGTCAATAATTTCACATCTTAAATCGAAATTTTTTCACAAACAGATACATCAAGATGTGTTAATATTGTTGAGGAAACTGTAAATAAAACTATAGATAAATCTTTCTTTTGGTCATTATACTTTGATGGGTCTAAATCTAGTGAAGGTGTAGGAGCAAGATGCATTTTAGTTAGTCTTGAGGGAGAAAAGACCATGTTATCATGCAGATTGGAATTTTAATGCACAAACAATACAATTGAATATGAGGCCTTAATTCAAGGACTCTACAAAGCAATTAGTCTTAAATTTCAATATTTGAAAGTGTTCGGTGAATCAAAAATTGTTATAAAACAAGTCAGAAATACTATTCATTGCCTTTCTAGTCACCTTAAACACTATTAGTCTTTAGTACAAGACCTCATATCTTAATTTTTAGCATTCAATATTTCTCCCATTCCTAGGTCCCAGAATACAGTAGAAGATTTACTAGCTAATGTTGCCTCCAAGCTCCTTCCATTTGAAGATTACAGCCCAGACAGATTTTCAATAGAGTTAATTTTTAGACCATCAATTCCTGATAATGTCACTAATTGGCGAGTGTTCAATCATGATGAAGATATTTTAAATTCCTTAACCTCTGACAAGTCCTATGATGATCAAATTATTGATGAAAGTGACCATGACCTTCAAATGAAGGAAAATCTTGAAGAAAACTCAATACCTAAACTAGTGGTTAAGCTTGAAGATCTTTATGACATCAAAGACAGGTTTAAATAGGTTACTAATTCAAAGCTCCAAAGTTCTACTTTGAGATTTGAATTGATAAACCTGGGTATCGAGCATAATCCAAAAAAAATTAATTTGGGATTAGGACTTTCTTCAGAAGAAAGAATTGCATTCATCATATTATTGCATAAGTATAAAAATGTCTTCGCTTGGAAATATGATTATTTGAAAACATACGATACATCCATAATTCAACATACTATTCCAATGCTTTCTGAACAAAAACTAGTGCAACAGAAGTTAAGGAAGATTCATCCTAACTTAGAGAGTCAAATAAAAGCTGAACTAAACAAACTCTTGAAAGCTAATTTTTCTTGTTAGACATTCAAACTGGGTGTCCAATATGGTGCTAGTAAGGAAGAAACATGGCGGCACTAGGATTTGTATCGATTTTAGAAATCTTAACAAAGCAAGCGAAAAGGATAAGTTCTCTTTACCTACCATGGAGCAGACACTCCATTCAGTAGCTGGTTTTGAGTTAATGTCCTTCTTAGATGGTTTTTAAGGGTATAATCAAATCTTGGTCCACCCTGATGACAAACATAAGACTACCTTTAGAACCAAGTGGGGAACTTATGCCTACCAAAAAATGCCTTTTGGATTAATCAATGTTGGAGCTACATTCCAAAGAGAGATGGACATAACATTCAAAGGATTGATCAATAAATTAGTAGTTGTCTATTTAGATGATATTATTGTATTTTCCAAGAAAAGATCAAATCAGTTACACGATCTGAAACAAATCTTTGAATGCTGCAGAAGGTATGGTATCTCACTCAATCCAAAGAAGTCCTTTTTTGCTCTTAATCAAGGTAAGCTCTTGGGCTTCATTGTTTCAAAATATGGTATTTATATTGATCCAGATAGAATCAAAGAGATTTCTGATATTCCATTCCCTCATAATAAAAAATCCATGCAGTCATTTTTAGGTCAAATTAACTTTGTAAAAAGATTTGTTCCAGATTTTTCCCAAATTGTTTTGCCATTACAAACCATGATCAAGAAAATTTCGGTGTTTAAATGACATCTTGCAGAAAAAGAGGCATTTGATTCCATCAAACAATCAATCATAAACGCCCCTGCTTTAAGCACTCCTAATTTTTCAAATCATTTCATGCTATATACCCTTGCATCTGATTCATCTTATGCAACAATGCTGGCACAAATTAACAATCAAAACTTGGAAGCACCAATCTCATTTTACAGCTCAAAACTTCATGGTGCTGAACTTAATTACTCAGAAGTTGAAAAACAAGCCTTTTTTGTGTACAAAGCCATTAAACACTACAGACCCTTTATCTTAAAAGCTCACACAAAAGTTATGGTCCCTTTTTCAGCAGTAAGACAATTACTAGTTCAAAGGGAATTAGGAGAAAAGAGAGCAAATTGGGTCACAACATTACAAGAATATGACTTGGAAATCAAACCAACAAATATTGTTAAAGGCCAAGGTTTTTGCAGGTTGTTAGCAGGAGCATCCAATATTGAGGAACCTGATGGTACAAAAGATACTGAACAAATCAATCAGATAAGTATCACTAATCCCGAATCTCAATATGCAGATCTGATTTTCTATTTGAAAAATGGATATGCTCCTTCTAATATTTCCTATAAAAACAAATGTGCCATAAGATTGAAAGAAAAAACTTCATAATTTTAGATGATGTATTATTTAGATGAAATTATGATTCAATTTTGTTAAGATGCTTAGAAAAACCTGAAGCGCAAAAGGTCTTGCAGGAGCTACATGATGGACCAGCAGGAGGACATTTTGGAGCTGATACAACAACTCACAAAATCATTCAGGCTAGATATTACTGGCCCACCCTATTCAAAGATACTCATGAATATGTAAGGAAATTCCAAAGTTGTCAAACCACTAGTGGAAGACAAAGGAAGCCAACTTTCCCTTTACAACCAGTCAACGTTGAACAACCTTTTGAACAATGGGGATTGGACATCATTGGAGAAATCACTCCACATTAATCCAAACAGCATAGGTATATCCTTATAGCTACTGATTACTTCACTAAGCGGGTTGAAGCAATTCCTTTGAAGACAACAAACACTGAGGCTATCATTGAAGTCATAGATCAGTTCATTATTACTAGGTTTCGTGTCCCAAACGCTCTTATTTTTGATAATGCATCTCATTTCTCTGGAAATTCTATATTTGAGTTTTCTATCAAAAGGGGATTTAAATTTAAGTATTCTGCAAACTACTACCCTCAGGGTAATGGTTTAGCAGAATCTACCAATAAAAAACTTATCAAAATCATTAAGAGAACTATCGAGCAGAATCATAAAAACTGGCATAAATCTTTGATATTTCACTATGGGCTGACTGAATAACACAGAAGGCCTCCATAGGCACTTCCCCATTTAATCTAGTATATGGAAAGGAAGTTGTCATACCAGCAAATTTAGTACTTCCATCACTAGCTTTAATGCAGTTTATTGAAGAGAATCCCTCATCTTCTATTCAAATTAGACACAATCAAATCTTGAAACTAGAAGAAGAAAGGGAAAAAGCCCAAATTATAAATGCAAAACATCAGCAGATTATTAAGTCATCTTTCGATACAACTTCAACCGGCTCAAAACATTTACAACTTGGTGATCTAGTTTTGAAGTGAGACAAATCCCATGAGGATAAAGGAAAACACACTAAGTTCCAGAAAATGTGGCTTGGACCATTCCAAATTAGCGAGAAGATAGGCCCTTCTACATTCATATTGCAAGATCTATTAGGAAAGAGAGATTCTCTTCTTGTTAATAGCCTCATCTTGAGAAAATTCTTCAATTGAGGAGGTAACCCCTTCTCCCTTTGTAAATATTCAATTTTTCGCAGAATTTGTGTGAATAACTTATTTTGTTTAAAATCATAGGAAAATAAAGTTGTAAAAAGCCTCCTATTGGTCTTTGCTAAAAGAGTTACTCAAAATAAAATAATTTTGATATTTACTTTTAAGAAATGGAAGCGTTAAAGGAAAAAGAAAATTCTAGGAAACTAGGTATAATTAGATTATGAAAAACCCATTTTATTTTTGTGAAATCTTCTCAAAACTTAGAAGTACTGTAAATCATTTTAATGTTTTAAAAATCAAGAAAATGGTTATCAATATAAAACAGAGACTAATTCAATCTTAGCTTCTTCACCTCTCACCTTGTCATCCATATTCTCTTAAGAAGAAAATTGTTCATCCCATCCATCAAAGTTTATAATTACTCAGAGTGTAATTCTAAAATATATTTTATATAAAATATAAGTGCTCTTATTACAAGCCTACTTACCATGATCATAGGGGAATAGTTAAACTGACATTACCAATATTGGATACCAAAACAGGGTAATGGCTTATAATTATAAGACAAGGGGTCTCATCATGAGCCAGCTTGTTAAGTTAAATTACAACTAGCGAATGGCATTGTCAACAGCTGGCCACCAAACCAAGCCAATGGCTTTTTATCTTACAAAATAAAAAAAAGAGAGAGGAAAAAGTGATACAAAAATATGGAAACATATCTTTTGGATTCATTCTTTTTAATTATACTCTGAAATGGATGGAATAATGAATGATCAAATGGTTAAAAGGTAACCCTGTCGAGACTATAGATGTTTGCTAGTAGCAGAGGCTCTACCTATGACAAAGGAGTTGTTGTAAAAGCTAAGTTGGAAAAGTCATTTGTTTCATCATTATCAACCAATTAAGGTTTACTGAAAGCTTAGAATGTATTTAATTCTAAGAACAGAAGGAAATAGCAAAAATAGTTATCATTATGTTCAGAATTTATGATTACCTAGTTATATTAGATTTTCTCTATCAGGTAAGATTTCTAGATTAAGAAAGTTTAAGTATTTTAATTAATTTCTCAGAGAAAACTGTTTCTCCTAGTGAATCGCTAATTCTTGTGCTCTATAACAACCCCCCCATTTCATAAATTTTTTATACAAAATCATGATACGAAATGGGTCCCTTCTAAAATAAACTTAGATGTATACATAAATTGGTATTAACCCATCATAAGAAAAAGCCTTTTGAAAATAAATAAAGTGTGGCTTTAAAACTATTATAAAACTCTTCGTTATTGCGATAAAGCGATCAGAAGATTGCATATCGCAATAACAAGGGAAACATATATAAAGACACATTCATTCACTCCGATCCGAAAATCATATCGCAATCGGATATCAGAAAAAGTAAATGCCAAAGCAGCAATGTAATAGAACCTCCTAAATTATCCGATGCGATAAAGTGTATCACCATCGACAATCGACAATAACAAGTCAACACATGATTAAAGGCACACTCGAATCCTCCGATGCGATAAGGCATATCGTAATCGGCAATCGGCGAAATCACATTAACACAGTTTTAGGACCCAAATCCATTCCCTGATTTCGATGCATTAAATGAGGCGCATATTTCGAAAACATATTTAAAAGGTTTGCATGCATTATATCACCTTTCAGTGATCGGAGGATGTTTAAGACTAATATTAAAGCCTTTCCTTTCATATTACCGATCGCTGATTTGCGATTTACTTCTCATTATCCATTAAAGAAATCTAAGCCACGCTTGAATGAATCATTCGGCATATAAACGACATGATGGACATTTAAAAACTCCTTTATCACGATTGACATGTTAATCGGCTAATCAATGAAGCAGTTAAGGATGGATCTTTTCATTAGATTTTATCCGTGATGACCTTATTATAATCCATTATCACCTGCTGATCGACATAACTCTTTTTAATTTTCATATTGGTTTATAGCAGCATTTCTCTGTATCATGATTTTCTGATCGCTTGTGCAGAACTTTGTTGAAATAAGAAATTTGAAACAAATGAGAAAGAAATCAAAGAAATCTATAGCAGTGGCTCCTACAACAGCGATACAACCAGCCAAGGATCCCGGGCCAAGCGAAAAAGGGTTAATTTAAGACATTATGTACCTCGGCCTTGGAAATACTAGTTGTGAGAGCATTTACAATTTAATTGAAGCAGAGGAGCTTGAGGAAATATCAGAAGAGGCCACAACTGACTCAACTAGCAAATTGGAAGCATCCCTCAAAGATTTAGCTTGTTCATATTTGCATAGAATAGTAGCACGAGAAAAGATTCTTCCATACCTTGACGTAGTGAGATGGGTGGTAGAGGAAATTCCAGTGTCAAATAGAACATTTTGCTAGTTGACGGGAGAATTTTTGGCTTGTTTTGGCCTGATGATCTAAGGAAAATGTATCACTTGCCTAAGCCTGAAAAGTGGTACAACAAATCCTTCCTGGAAAAATTTGCAAATGAAAACGAGACAAAATCGGCCCTGATTAAGCAGTGGAGACATAAGCCCGAGAAGCATAAACATGAATCATCAGGTAAGTACTCGGTGGACTCATTAACTTCTCCTTACTATTATGCTGGGGCTATGATGTGTAGAATGTGGGGATACATGACTCTGCTAAATTCACCATTGAAATGGTCCCTTTAATGGAAGTAGCAGTCAATATTTATGTGATGGATTGGGCAAACATTTTTTCCAACAAATTAGCCATAGAAATTTTTGAATTCAAATCAAATTCACGTATAACTACCAGGACCATTTCCCCTTTTTATTATAGTGCTTATATTATGGATACGCTCTTTTTAAAATCTGAATATCTGATACTTGGATGGAGATGAACTCCCTAGGATCCTAAGCCAATCCATATTTATCATAAGATGTTATGGAAAGCTCACTACAAAGATCATTTGTACAAAATATGTAATGGTTTTATGTTGCCTATCTACTATGCTATTTTTAATAAACCTTCCCCTAGGATTTCCGAGGAAGCAAGGATCGACTTAACTGCAGTAGGAAATTGGTTCGGAGAAGACAAATTCACCTATATAAGGATTTTTGGTAGCCTTACAACACCCCATGTTCTTTCCCTATATGTGCCCGATAAGCCGTTAGCTAGGGAATTGGCCTATCAAATAACAATAGAAGGGACGTCCAAAACCCTTAGAAATTCTAAGAAGCAGGTATGGCCTACATTTCCTTTGAGATGCGATGTTTACACTCTCCATGATTACAAACATGCAGAAAAGGAGACAGAAAAAATACAAATGATCAATATTGCAACAATTCTCAATCGACAATATGATCCTAGAAAAGTTTCCTATAATGTTCTTGAACAAGCTAAACTTGCAAAGTTTGATCATGAAAAGGATGAATTTGATTACTTGTTTTCCTCAGCGGAATCATTATTTCAGGTAAAAACATTGGCCAGGATTAGGTATAAAGATGAAGGGCTAGAAGTGTTTAATAAGCTTAGAGAACAGAGGTTCCAAACTCTGCCTCTGGACTTATTAGCAACCACCCCAGAAATCTAGTCAAGCGAGCCTGAACAACAAACTAGTGAAAAATCCCCAACTATGGAAAAAATTCATGAGAAAGGAAAAGCATCAGAAGTGAGAAATTTACTCAGGGAAAAAGACCAAACAATTGATTCATTGGAGGCACAGGTATCCGAAAGACAACAGAGAATAGAGCAGTTAGAACAGTAGTTAGTATCACAACAACAAGTAAACAACCAACTAAACGAGCAATTTCTCAAGGAGAAGCAGAGGATAGACCAAAGCGTAGTGCAAAAAAAAAAAGAATTATCCATAACATTGGCTAAGCTAAAGACAATGAATGAACAAATGAGTAAAACAAAATATGAGCAAATCGCTCAACTATCACAATAGATAGAAAAGTTCAATAGTTTTCCTCAACCAGTAGAGTTCAGGTTCGAAGCTCTTCAGATCAATAAAGCATTGATTAAACAGTTAAATTTACTATGTCATAATATTTCCCTTGCCGAGCCCCTCTTTGAGATTTCTTCATCAATGATTGACAAATTAGTTGACGCCAGGTAGAATTTGGAACAGGTCGATGAAACTTTAACCAACTTTCTTGCTTGGAAAGAAACTAGTGAAGGGCAAGCTGCAAATTTTCCTAAAATTCTAGAATCACACAAGGAAATTCTTTTCCTAGAATGGAAATCACAATTAATGAAGGCAGAAAGGGAAACTTCAAGATGTAGATCATCAATTGGTAATTTAATAGAGTTAATTAATGATACTATTTATTTGTCTAATCTGATTTCACAATACACTCCAGGAAAACTACCATCAGCCAAGACATTGGAACAAACATGCAAACAAGAATTGGAGAAGAAGGAGCGATTAATCGCAGGCATCCAAAGTTTAACTTGGGACACCTTTTGGTTCTTTCTAATTAAACCATACAGTCAAAGGGCAGCACTCAAATGTTTAACTGATGCAACCGGTTACATGATTCCTGAAATTCATGATGCTACGTATTCAACCCAACTGCATTCTCGCTTCAGTCACCCTCCAGAATTGCAACCAATGCTTGCTATCTGCCAGCTCAAGCCAAAGGATGATTGGCCGAAACAGTGTATCATTCTACCAACTGCAAGTAGGCCTATTTCAAGGAGATCTTCATGATTTGGTTATACCACCTAATAACATTTTTATTTCATAGTCAGTTAGCTTAGATAGTATTTATAGACCCTTTCATGTCTTTAGAAAGGGTCCTAAATTTTTGTGTAAAACTTAGCTCGGGAAGTCACACTATTGTGCTTTTGATATATATATTTTTTTATGAAGACTGGGCCTATTCTGAATTTTAACGAAGAATGCTTTGATGAGATATGCACTATTGCTTTTTGTGAGAGTATTTCTAAGCTAGAAGACGGAATCTCAATGTGATTGATATCGGGAGGGATCCAAATTACATATGGTACTATTATCTATGTCTTTGCTCCATTCTTTTATATGAATCAACATTTATTTAATCTTGTTATCATTGGATATATGTATGTGTTTTAACAACATTCCTTATACTTATCACTATTCAATGTTTAAGGATTGTTATTCTTTCAATTATATTTATGTCAATGATATATGAAGAAAAGTGTAATAATGTTTTTATGATTACTTTGTTCAACTACTTGAACAAAGTAATTATTATATGAATGAATGTCTTTGTTTATCAATGGAGTCATCTATATGCCTATTCGTAGATAAAGATCATCAAAAGTTACACTAAAGTGGAAATTTCCCGGGATAAATTAGTTGTTTATATTTTTGCATTTTAGAATAAATCATCCATCATTATCATTAGATAATAGATAATCAACCACTTATCCATCCTATTTACAAACCATTGGGAAACTGGTCCCATTATATCCAGTCGGAGCCACCACTCCAAATGGAAAAGGAGCTGCCTTTATGGTTTTCCCCGATGTTGATGCAGTGATTTTTGAGGCATCAATAGGACTACAACAAATGCAACGGACGATGAGGCTTGCAGTAGAAGGACCAGTCACTAAAAACTTGGTTCAGGAGGTTCAACAGGTAGCGGCATAGAGTGCTGTTGAAGTTGCAGTGATCCAGGTGGAGCTGGGGGATCTTCACAGTAAGATCGTGGCGCCAACAAATTGACTCGAGGGTGAGCCATGATATTTGTGTTGGGGGCCTGTTGGGATGGGGTCTCCTGGGTTAATTTGGGGTTAAGATAACCCAAATTTTGGTACAGGTTTGTAAATAATGTAATGTCTCCATGATTTGTGGATGCAGAGCACGTAGATGAATAGGAGTCAAAGGGGCTTGGCATCTTGTTTTGGATAAGTTTTGAGTCAATTTTAAGATTCACCCACGGTCCACGGACCATGGCATTGTATGACAAAGACTATAAATAGGTGTGTCTTAGAGAGTCTAAGGTAGTAGAGTAGAGTAGAGAAGAGAAGAAGAGGGTAAGATAGAAGAGTGAAGGGCTTAGGAAGGCTTATAAGAAGAAAGGCTTTGTAACTGAGTGCGCAAAAGCCTAGCTAGAGTCTGCAGCTGAGTGCACGGACCCCTATAGCTATGTGCGTAGGGCAGTTTGAGTATGTAATCCTTGAATTAAGATCAATAAAGACAAGTTTATGAAGAATTATTGAGTATTTTTGTTCATGTCTATTTATGTTAAATGTTATTGATAAATGACTCGTTTTATGAAATATTGATTGAAAGCTATGTGATTCTCTTGAGTAAGTCTTAATAGTGTACACAATGCATGTTTAAATACGTTCGTGAAGATGCTGATGATTCCTCTTATGTTTATTAACAACCTAAGTATATCTGCATGAACACCAATTTAGGATCACTTTCTGATGCGCGTAAGTAGGTAAATCAACTGTTAAAGGTATGCAAGAACTGATCATAGACCTTCATCAAGGTCTGAAGGATCTTTTAACAGATTTGTAGTAATGTGCCCTAAGAGTTTATCGATCTATGCGAAGGTGGATGCAAGGCACTGGAAGACATCGCACTAGCCTCTGGATGTAGAAACTTGGTTCTTGCATCCCCCCATATTGCTTCGGGTGAAACTACAGCCCACGCTATGCGGGTTTCTACCGAAAGGGCCAGTAGTCTAGGGCTTTGTTGGTTAGCACATCTAACTCTAAACCTGGGTTAGTACCCCCTAAGCTAATAATGAGTTCCTCAAAAGAATGAATGGAAGTAGGTGGTAGGGTATGACACCATCGATTGACTCAACCTTCAAGAGTGAGGCAAAAAAGATACAAGCCACATATTTACAGTCAATTTCATAGTGTTCACAAAACTTAAGAAAAAGAGATGCATGCTCAATAATGGATGTATCACCCTCATTAACAAACTTAAATTGAGATGAGTCATCAAGCTTTTCCACAGAGATGAAAATTTTACTAGGGGATAGGTTAGTGAAACATTCTAGGTTATGATTTGGGTAAGATCCATTTATGATAAGAGGTTCAAAACAAACTCAATGGGCACAACTTGTCATCTAATCCTCCTACTAGTGCCATTTTTTGATGGTGCTGGAAGTCCATCAACCAAGGGGGTCTCCCTAATGAAAAGTCCCAATAAGACTTCACACCATTTAGTGTGGGAGTCATTCCATAGATAAGGCCTGACTTTCATATGTTCTTAGAGATTTTCCTTGGCTATGATGGTCAACACAAGAGAGAAGTGTACATGTACTTTCGGATGAATAAGTGAGTATGCCTCGTGGAATGTTCAGTTGCAAGATGTATAAAGGTTCTTCTACTGAAAGAAAGATAAAAGTGATCCTTTAAAAGAAGAGTAATAGTACTAATCTAGTAAAGACACACGCGCATATACATATGAATGAATCATTGATCAACTAGTGAAACAGTTCACATCAAATAAATGATTATTAAAATGCATACAACGCACCATTATCAAGATAAGTATAGAAACCACCAAAATAGTTCAATTTCCTTAGTATATATGGAAATGAAATACATCCCAAAAATTAAAAGATTATTCTTACAATATTTATGACATACAATGGCGTGTTGGCTCAA
Source organism: Pinus taeda (assembly GCA_000404065.3). Classification (NCBI taxonomy): domain Eukaryota; kingdom Viridiplantae; phylum Streptophyta; class Pinopsida; order Pinales; family Pinaceae; genus Pinus; species Pinus taeda. Next base: position 42,904 of record APFE030611017.1, on the reverse strand, counting down.
CGAGCTTCGAGTATTAAGTAAAAGTTCCAAGATACATTAGTACAGTGAACACCACTAGCTCCAATAGTGGAGCGTTAGAGAAACCAATTATTCCTTCAAAAGAACTATCTTCCTCTCTAATGCCTGATAGGAGGAGCCAAGGTGAAAATTCCTTTGCATGATCTATGAGGGTGTATATATAACAAATGGGGTGACCATTCACCTCCCTTGTGACTCTTGGACTACCCTCATGTCTGTTTGAATTCTCTATGACCTTTTGACTCCTTCATCACTTACATTCTATAGAAAACTCTTGGAATTCCACTTTACATTACATTTCTCATACATTGAAATTAAATAATCCACAAATGATGTGGAAAATGATGACATGACACCTTGACAAAACATGACATGACATTGATGACATGGACTGCATAATGATATGGCAATGTCAAGTTATTCTTGCTACTGCTATCTTTGTATATTCTTGAAATATGGTACATGTTCTTCCTCTTCCTCCTCCATAAGAATTGAATATAGGGAGTCTTTAATATGATCTTGATATCCAAATACTACTGCAATCTGGTGTCCCTTTTCCTTTTCTTCATTGATCAACTTTTCTTTGGAGCCACAAAGGTGTCTTCTAGCAGAGTCTCCTTCTTCATCATCCTATTGTAACATGATATAATAACTACAACTGAAATACACTCATGAAAAGATGACATGAATTTTCTTAACACTTTATAATGTGCTTCATGACAACCACTTACTGAGCTGGAACATGGTGTTGGGTTAAGAGACTAGCTTCAGGATTGCGCAATTGCGCAACACAAGAGGTCAGGGGCTAGGAAACTGTGCAATCAAGGGGATCAAGAATTAAATCTTGAGGCTTGAGGCTTGAGGATTTTCAATATGTATTTCTAGAGGGACAAATTCCTAGAGGTCGCGCAGTTCAAGAGGTGAGGCTGGAGGCTTGATGCTTGAGACTACACAGTGCGTAGAATAACGTGACTAGAAGGCAGGGCTACGTAGTTTTGGAGCTCAAAGGTTAGGGTTGAGAACTAAGACTATGTAGTGCACAATTTTAGGAGGTAGGATTTGTGCATTGTGCAATTCCGAGAGGCAAGGTCTAAGCTTGAGGTCTAAGACTATACAACACACAATTTAGGAAGGCTGAGTGAAGTCAAGTTGCTTGGGTAGGGACTTTTTTGGAGTTGGATAAGTGTGTAATTAGTGAGATCAAAGTGAACAAGAACAAAACATGAACATGATCACACACAGAAAAATTGATGACACAACATTGATTACTTAGAACACATGAACAACAGAATCCCTTCAATGCGATGACAATGTGACAACTTTCCCCTTGTACAACACAAAAGGTACACTTTGCGACAATAGTGAAGAAACTTGTGTGATAGTTCTTGAAACTTTAGGAATGAGTGCAATACATGTCTATATGACAAATAAGACTCATTAACACCAAAGTTACTGATTGATACAAACTGTAACTCTGCTTATGCGATGCGCAACACTTCCAATGCCTAAAATATGACACATGACAGTAAGAGAAAAGTGCAAACGACACTTGAAAAATGTGAATGACATTGAAAAAATCACATGATAGAGAAAACATAACATGAGAATGACACATATAAAAGTGAAAACAAGAAAAAGTGATAGTTGTAAACATGAAAGAGACACTCATGAATATAAGGTGGACAAAAGTGGCAGTTGGAAAAACTTACTGATAAAGAAGAAAAATTGCAACCAAAAGTGAGATACACTCATGATAAGACGACATAAATTTTCTAAACACCTTATAATGTGTTTCATGACAACCACTGACTGAGCTGGAACAGGGTGTTGGGCTGAGAGACTAGCTCAAGGATTGCACGATTGCATAACATAGGAGGTCGGGGGCTAGAAAACTGCACAATTGAGGGGATCAAGAATGAAAGCTTGAGGCTCAAGCTTGAGGTTTTTGAATACGTATTTCTGGAGGGAAAAATGCCTAGAGCTGGCGTAGTTCAAGATGTAAGGCTAGAGGCTTGGTGCTTGAGACTACACAATGTGTAGAATAAGGTGACTAGAAGGTGGGGCTACGTAGTTCTAGAGCTCAAAGGTCAAGGTTGAGCACTGAGACTACGTAGTGCACAATTTTGGGAGGTAGAATTTGTGCATTGTATAGTTCCAAGAGGCAAGGTATAAGCTTAAGGGTTGAGACTGTACAATGTGCAATTTAGGAAGGCTGTGTGAAGTCAAGTTGCTTGGGCAGGGACTTTTCTAGATTTGGCTAAGTGTGGGATTAGTGAGATCAAAGTGAACAAGAACAAAACATGAACATGATCACACACTCCAAAACATTTACGACACAAAATTTATTACTTAGAACACATGAACAACATAATCCCTTCAATGCGATGACGATGTGACAACCTTCCCCATGTGCGACACTAAAGGTATACTTTGTGATTATAGTGACGACACTTGTGCAATAGTTCCTAAAACATTAGGAATGAGTGTAATACATGTCTATATAATAAATAAGACTCGTTAACACCAAAGTTACTAATTGATACAAACTGTAACTCTTCTTATGTGGTGTGGAACAATTCCAATGCCTAAAAGATGACACTTGCAATAGTAAGAGAAAAGTGCAAATGACACTTGAAAAATGTGAATGACATTCAAAACATCACATGATAGAGAAAAGATAACATGAGAATGACAAATATAAAAGTTAAAAAAAGAAAAAGTGATAGTCGTAAACATGAAAGCGACACTCATGAATATAAAGGTGCACAAAAGTGACAATTGGAAAAACTTACCGATAAAGAAGAACAATCACAACCAAAAGTGAGATAATGTCGATGAAAGAGCACACTGACTATCGTCATAGGTTGAAAATTGCAAATGCACTATATTGATGGACTTGTGCTATGCCTGTTCAAGAGTGCATAAAAGAGTGCGCTCATGAAATTATTACAGATTGAGTATGTGTGTGCATGTGACTTTGACACTTCCAATTTGAGAAGAAGACTAGAATACTTAACAAAGCATTGATCAATAAAAAAATGACTATGGAATGAACAATCAAAAGATCCAAAGTAGGCTCCAAAATTCAAGTGTAGACCAAATTTTGGAGGTTTTATGTCACAATGATAACAAAAGGGTAAACCTACTTGATTACTGAAGGTTGTCCTTTACTTTCCCAGCTTTAATCCTGCTCCACTTCCAATCCTTGAAGTCAAAGCTTGCAAAACACAAACAACAAAAGTGGTCAAAGAATATGGCATATAATAAACTCAATCAATTTCTCAATAAGTGACCAAGGAAATAAATTACATACTAATGAAATCAAATACAACATGTGAGGAAGAATAATGCACTCTATATGAAGAGGTAGGAGAGTTACAACCAAGCCTTGTTAATGTAGGTCTCTTCCCAAATTATCATCAAGATTTCCTTAAACCTTCAAACCAATTTTGACAACATATAAGTATATTTTAGAGTCTTTGAAATCCAACCCATTCTTCATTGTGAGCATTATACTTATATTTAAAAGATGGAAGTTGTAGATCCAACTAGGAGGGCTGGGTCCACTTTGAGGGGATTAGATCCACTTAAGAGGGGGATATGATCCATAGAGATAGGGATTAAACCCAACTAGGAAGGAGTTCGGTCAGTGAATGGATAATGGGTAGATTCCAATCATGAGGCTTCTAGAAAGGAGGTTTCGTGATATATTTTTATTTTTACCATTGTAAAAGGATCAATGCACTTTAAAAAAGTTTTCTTAATCACACTTTATCCCAAAGTGAAGTGAGATTAATCTTAATTTTCATAATGCAATGTGAGATGATCTAAGAAAACAAGGTTTTTTTAGAAGATGTAATCTAGGATTCTTATAAATTCAAGGGCATTTCTCTTCTATTTTTCAAGAGGATCACTAATAATAGTTCATTAGATAGTGAGTGATCCATATTTAACATCGTTCACTTGGATGAAACAAAATGATGTGTAACACTCCAAAATAAAAAAACTTTGTTCAAGCCTAAGAATTGCAATGATCACACTATATTTGTGTTGTAAACTACAAGAAAATAGTAGCAAAAAAAGAACATCATCTTCGTATACACTATGGGGGGGAATGTCAATTGATAACATCCCAAGTATACTAATACTCTATTGACTAATTCCAAAATATTAGTTGTGTTTGTTAACACTAGATGGTTATAGTTATTCCAATAATTTAAAGGTGGTGAACTCGATTTAATCTTGATTTCATCCACTCTTTTTATGGGGTTCATTCTAAGATTAGAGGCCTTCAATTTGATGTAACAAATTCATTGAAATCCAAGGAAATAGGATTTCCAATAATTGGGAAATGATGGTATAAGAACATTAATACCTCGAAGAAGTAGTTGGGAGTTATTCCTCCAACACCTAGAGCAAGTCACGAGTTTCTATAAGGGAATTTCCAATAATTTTTCAATGTCTCCATGGGAAGAGGTAGTATAATACATCAAAAAATTCATTATGTGGGGTTCGACATAGCCTAGTTTTTTACTATTACGTATAGCTAATGTTGCATCTAAAGGGTTTGCAACCCATAAACCTCCCATTTTATTTATGTATGATATTGTAAAAAATGGTGACCATGACATTGAAGAAACAAGAACTACAGATAAGCCCCCACCACCATGGACTCATTAAAAGCCTTTTGGTAAGTGAATCATAGGATCATGGGGAATGTGGAGCCTTAATGTCGAGAATATTTTTAACCAAAAAACCTAGTGTACAAGTTTTACCTTTCATATGCGTTGGTCAATGAGGAAACCATACGCTTCAGGCCCATCCTCCCCTCACATCACTACCTCACTTAGAAGAAAAATTTGGTCTTGGTAGGGGAAAGCTAAAGTTTATATTGAACTACAACATATCCAAGAAGTAAGTTATATAAAAATAAACAAAAGGCACCAATTGATCAAACTACTAGAAGAAGGTCAAGATAATCTTAGGATATGTGCATTGACATATCTAATGATTAAGATGAGGAGGTGAAAGGGACCCCAGGAGTTCAAGTTCAAGGAAGTGTGATGGGAAAGGTATCAGGGGATCATCGTCCAAAAAGAAAAGAGGTAAGAATGACCATACCTAATTCTAGGCTATATCATAAAATTGCTAATTTTAAGTTGGTTAGAACTATAAAATGTTTAAAAAATAAGAATATGAAACTTGAGATGAAACTTTTGGAAACTAGACAACAAACCATTGAATTAAAAAAATAGTAAGAGAAAACCAAATCAAGAGGAAAAACCTGTATCTAATGGTATAATAACTAATGATGATATATATGACTTTGGTATGAGCTAAAATCCAATTCATATGGATGATTAGGATAATACTTCTCAAGATGAGCCAAAATATGTCTTTGTAGAGGAAAACCAGCTTGAACCAAAGGGTTTTTCCACTGAAACATTGATAACATCATTACTTTTGATGATAAGTTCATTAACACAATTATAGATGATGTGATGAAAAATACTTATGCTTTCTTGTAACTCAAGCATAACCTTCCCAATTGGAGGAATAAATATGAGATATTTCACCTTGGCATCACTGGCAATGAAAGGCATCAATAGTACAAAATAATATCTACTTTAGAGTATCAATTCAGTCAAAGAAGAACAAGATCTAAATATCACAAGGTTGTGACATAAGGTCATAACTAGAGAAGTATTCAATAAAATAAAATATGTTATAGGCACAAACACATGGAGCTGATTTCCTTTCCATTGCAGAACTCGTGTTGTCCACCTAATTCGGGGGGAACTCCAATGCTTCTTTTGAGAGTGCATCAACTCCACATTTAATTCTGTTAGAATGTGGTTGAAGATAACAGATTCAAAAGTGGAGATGAATTATTGGATATCCTATACAATATGATTGAATCCCAAATTGTATACATTGGCTCTACCTTTTTCCCAATCAATTACTTGTTTTGAGTCTCCAAGGATTTACAACCTAGAGAATTTTTTGGACTTTGCTAGTTCCAAGAGGAAATACAAATTATTAAATTCAACTTTGTTATTGTATCCTCTATCTAGTGTATACCTCCCATATATGAAGTGGGAATGATTAAAATATATAACAACACCAACCCCATATTTGGAGAGTGGACTTGACTAGATACATTGAAAAATATCCAATAAATGTCATAATCTATTTCTGGCATGTGTGGATTATGTTGAGGATAATATTTATGTTCCACTCGGTGTCCTTTAGCAAGAATGATGATTTTGGAGGCACATGTTTTTGGGGAGATCTCATTGCCTTGAAAGAGAGAGGAATTGCGAGCATGCCAAATGGGTTATTTTATTTATAGTTATGATTAAAAGAGTACTTTGTTTTTTCTAATTACTTAATATTAAGTTGTGGTGTGAGTACACTTTAATTTTTGTGAAGTGTGTAAAAAGGTCTAGTGCTAAAAATGTTTATACGAATTTGGAGGAATCTTTGAACGTCATTAATCCTGTAGACACCCTTGCTACTACAACTAACTTCTAGAGGTGATTAACCATATTCCAGACAATTATTCACCTGACTAGTGAAGGATTTGGTATTGGTTGGAGCAGTGCGAGAAGAATCTAATTCTACATTTTTCGTTAAAACCTCAAGCTTTGGTAGAACCCTTTGAAACATAGGCCCTTGAATTTGCATGGATAATCAATATATTACATTATATAACTAATTATTGCACTGGGAAGTGCTCTACAACCTAATATAGGGGATATTTCACATTAAATGATTAGATTTCAAATTAAATAAAAAAAAGTAACATCCACTAAATTAAAATAAAAATATTATAAGATATACTTAATATTGTCCAAATTATAATTATATTATAATATAATATATAATAGATATAAATATATAATAATATATAGTATATTATATATATATATATATATAGAAATATAATACTATAATAATATATATATATAATATATAATAAAGAGATATCGACCGAGAAAGAGAGATCAACAAAGCTATTTCAATTGAGGGAATTATAAAAGTATGAAAGAGAGGATACACTGAGGAAAGAAGTGAACCTAACATTTTCAGGTAGGAATTGTTTTGGTTACAATTACTTAAGCTACATATCTTTTCCTTTGTTCACACTCTCCACATGTATTAACACATTAGCATTTAATAAGTCTAATAAGTTTAGTTCATATGATAATAAGTTTAAAAATAATAAATTTGAGTTTAGTTGGATATTTTCTCCTTCATACAATGTCCAATTGTAGAAAAATGAACATATTAAACAACATCATTCAAAATGTGCAAGATAATTAGAACCCATATTTTATTTAAATAAAACATTTCTTGAAGAACTGATGTACTAAGAACACTTCTAGTTGTCTTGTGGATGAATACAATTCATTAAAAATAACTTATTAAAGCAATACAATAAGTTATGGTGAAGTTTCCAATTCAATTCCTACAAATATGGAAACTTCAGACACTTTTTATATTCATGTAAGTAAATATATTTACCTAGATTTTCCACCTACCATAATTTAAGTAAGTCCTTTCACCAAAATAGGTAGGATTTATTGGGCATGTATTATATTCTTTGCCCAACTATCCCCAAACATTATACAATGTGTGATGCAGAGTGGGGGTGTTGTAGCGGGGTGGTAGCCCCTTTGTTCGAGGGGTTCTCAAGGGGTGGAATCCTACTTGCGTAGGGATTTTGAGGAAGCACCCCTAAATATTTTTTTTGGATGGTTTTCTTCATTTATTTTTGGCGGTTTTAAGTACACAATTTTTCTAAAAGTGGTTTTGCGTCACATGATGATTTTTCCCATGTTTTCTAATTTCAGTTAAGAAACTACAATTATATTCTAATATAGGGTAAATGGATTCCATATGATATATATCCTGTCTTGTAACAATATATAAAAGAACACGCACACACACACACACACACACACAAACAGATATAAATATTGTTGGTTTTCCTAGTTTTGGGTTTCCAGGAAAAAATCTATGTTTATGGGCATGCAACTGTAAGACCTAGTTAGGCATGCATGCCTCTATTAGTAAAGCATTGGTTGAAATATAGGTGATAGGTGAGGAAAACATTTGGATTTCTCTAGCCAAATTTAAAAGAGGGAATGTTAGGGTGAAATTGACTTTGTGAAAGATTAAAATATGTTAGGTCCAAAATGGTCATTTTGGGCACATGGTTTCTAGGACTCATGGTATTACAGTTCATGGATTACAAGTGATGAATTCTTAAAGTTTAGCAGAGGGATCACTTGTATACTTGTCAAGTTATGAATAATTTTAAGCCATGAGGAATAATGGATCCATTATTCAGAGCTAGTTTTCCCACAAATATTTCTAGGGTGAAATTTTGTGTCTATGGTTTGTTGTTGTTTTCTTTTAATGAAATGGGTAGAGATTTGTATTATTAAAAAGGTCTAGATTATAGGACTAGAACCTTTACATATTCCAAAATTCCATGCAGGTTTGAAATCGAGCACAAAGGCTCAATCCAAACCCTTAAGTGAGCTCCCCATGACACAAATTTTAGTCCCTTTTCAACAATTTTTTTTCCAAAAAATCCCTAATATCCATACACATTTACATTCCATTATTCACTATTTTTGTTTTGATTTAGTCTGAATTCTTGTTTTTCTTAGAGAAATACTTTTTCCTTTCTTCCCAAGTTGAGTCCAACCCATGTTTTTTTGTAGATTTTGATGAATCATTCTTTGGAATGCTTGTGTTGTTGTCCTTGAAGTCTTCCTAAACCACCTTATCTTCCCAAGAAGTTGCCTTTCCAACATTGTTCCTTGTGTTTTTTGGAGGGGATTCGTTTTCCACGAGGGTTTGCTACTTTTCCACTTTCCATGAGTTTGGAGAATCTTCATTGCCATGCAAATTTTCCTAATTGACTTTTGTGGCCTCTGATGCATTTTCTTTGGCAGTATCGATTTCTAGTTTATCTTCTACTTATTTCTTATCTTGAGACCCTTCCTCTTTGTATACCATATAGTGATCACCTTGAGATACTTACCACCATTTATACCTTCAATATTTTTTCCGATCTTTGTTGCTTTGATGCTTGGGGAAGTTTTTTATTACATGCCCCATTTCATAGCACGCTCTAACACTGGAACGAAACATATTTTCATAGTTGAGATTTTGGACCTAGAAATAATTTTGGGCTTTCAAATTTGATCTCTGGGGGAAAACCCTTATCGAATTCCATCACCACATAAATTTAAGCATAAGTAGTTTTATAATAATTTTTTGTAATTGGGGTGCAGAAACAAAACTTTCCAAGAGCAATCCTAATAGAGGATAATGATTGGGGATTCCAAATATGCAAGGGTAGGTTCAAAAGTGTTACCAAGATTGGATTTCTAGAGATCGATGTCATTATCGAATCAAAGGTGCGAGACCCGACCCAATGAAGAGACTAAAACTTCCCCAGAACCATGGGCCAAACTTGCAAATGGCCTTCTTGTCCTCATTATTATCGAAAACAATAATGATAAAATTCAAGACATGGGATAAATGTTTGGATCATCTATTAAATGAGGGTTCGATGTCTCAAATATCCATTTATGTAGATCCTTCAGCCGAAGCCAAAATCCATTAAACTTGCAAACCAAACCTTACTCTAAAAAACTTCTCACAGTTGAAATCTTCCTAATCTAAAGGAACATTAAGGGAAGGAACCTCTTGAGCTATCAAGAGCACAGATCCAAATTTCATAATGGAGCTATATGAAACCGAAGAAGATCTTTCTTGTCCAACAACCATTCCTGCAGAACAAACTGTCTTCATCACTGAATCACTAAGCTTCACCATTGATCATATTTCCACAAATATCTTCAAATAAATCCACACAATCTAAGCATAGATCGATCGCCTAGGGAAAAATCCTATCCAGCACAAGGGCTTTTAGAGCTCCGCCCATCTCCATTTCCTCTCCAATTCTTACCAAGTGTGTCCATGGTTTATTATTATTATATGTTTATTGTGTATTTATTTTTGTCTATTTTTTTCTAATAATGTGCAATAAAATATTGAATGCGAGAGAGATACAATTAACACCTCAGGCATGTTGAAATCCATGGTCTACATTCCGAAGTTGGCACCCTAATAATGAGCCCATGTTGTGGTTGATAGTGATGCAATAGAATGGATAAGGAGATGAATTATTATTAGCATTACTATTATTTTGGTGATCCAATAATTCTTCAAAAGTGCTTTCCAACTTTCGGGAGGATGCAAGGATAAAGGGGACGACATGCATAAGGACATTGTCTATGTTTGCGATCCCCCTAGAGAACCCCCTTGATGGGAGACATGGGAACAAGTACCAATCAATTTTCCATATTTAAACTTTTGACCTCAAAATGGAGATATTTAACATCCCCTAGGGTTGTTATATATGAGACCGCTAAACCCCCACATGAGACAAGAATATTGGCCAACTAAAGGAATGGAATGAGCTGGAAAATATGGCCCTAAGCCAATGATTTGATGACCACTACATGGGGGTTTATTTCGCCTTGTATCTATAGGCTTCACAATTGTAATATGATACTATTACTTGATGAAACCATATCGATGTTTCTATATATAAACAAAATTTAGAACTAGTTGCTTACACTCGTGAACCACGCCATTTCCAAGATTTGATCCATAATGTATATAGAGATATGAAGGACAATTATAGTTTTGGTCCTAAAGTAGTAAAGGATTGAATACCCTTCTAAACAAAAAATCCATAAAGTCTCTAATGGCCTTAAGGATCACTATCAAGGTATAAATTTGATGAGTATTCTAATATTTAAAGTAAATTTTCATGTTGATTTTCTTTTTAAAAGTGTCTTTTGCATGACTTTTCATATCTAGTTTTATGTATCATTTAATTATCACATATCATATATGTTTTTTTAGTAAATATAAAAGCAATTTGTTAATAATATAATTTTTTGTGTTATGTTTATTTTTCTAGTTCTATCTTTGATTATAAAATATAGTTTAAGTAATATCATAAATGTAAATGCTTTATATTACTTGAAATATCAAACATATTCAATCATGGTCATTCCTAATGGAAATGTAGACAATGATTTGGTGCAATTATGTATAGTCACTATTTATGTAATTTTAGAGATTTTATCAATCATTTTGAAAGTTTTGAAGTACTATGTCGAACTAATTAGCTATAATGTATTTTAAAGAGGAATAATTGATCTCAACTTTCACAATGATGAGTTGGGAAGATGACCTTATAAATAATAAAGCACGTTTGAACCCATTTTTAAAAAGTTATTTGCGATGATTCAAATATTTCAAGCAATAACAATATATAGGGCATCAATTTTGAAGAAATTCATAATCTTCCAACAAGTAAAAATGATAAAGTTCTCCCATCAGCACATAAGACCTAAAAGGCCCAAACCCTTCATGAATGAATGTATTTAGTGCATCATAGCCTTGGTAACCACAAGTTTGAGATTTCTATATTCAACGCTGAAATAGATTTATTTTCTAATAAAATTAATAAATAGGCTCTATAAAAATATAAATGTATCACCAATGTACAAAATCTAAAAAAATAATGTAAAAACTCTCAAAATGGCCCATGGGTGTGGGCATGGCTTAAGGATTAAGTGCACGTAATGCAGGATTGCAAGATGTGAGTGGAGACAGAGATTAACAATGTTCTAACAAGTCCAAAGAGATTTTATGGGTGATTTTATGCTTATCTTGGAATATCAACATTATGAAGACATTATGTGCCTATCATATAGTCTCATATTAGTGTGTTAGTATTAGGGGTGTGGAGATGGAGATAAGTTTTTCCTAGCAAGTCCAAAGAGTCGTTATGGGTCAGTTTATGCTTATATTGGAATCTCAACACTCTGGAGGCATTATGTACTTATGACATTGGGTAATGTGATGCTTACCTTAAAGTCTTAACCAATACAATTTTGTGGCTTTTATTGTTTTCTTTTAACAATCTTATTTAAAATTGATTAACCATTTTTAAAATTAAATAAAAATCATTACAAATATACATATTTTAAAATAATAAATAAGAAAAATAAATACAAACACCCATAAAATTTAGTCCATGATCGCTATAATTTTCATCCCAAAGTACTTAAATGTGGTTAAGGATTGACAACCATTTCAACCAACCAAAAAAATAAACAAAATACGAACGCATCTATCTTGAAAATGCGTCATGTATACCTCCATAGGTTTTCCAACATGGAAATTACTCACTTGATTAGTGAAGGATTTGGTACTAGGCAGAGCATGTGCAAGAAGAATTTAATTCTCCATTTTCCACTGCAACCTCAAGTTTTGGTAGAACAATTTGAAACATAGGCCACAAAGAAATTTGAAGAGTAGTTATGTACAAAGATAACACAAAATAATTGGTATATTGCACACAAAATCATACAATTACATCAAGTATATATGGTTCTTGTCAGATCCAATTTTTTTTAAACTAACAAATTGATTGTTGAGAAAATATCTCAACAACCAATCCAATCAACAAACCAAATCTTTTTTTTTCTCAGTAAAACTACGCTATTATATTATGTACAGTGAAACTTTTACAGACATGAAATCATTGTGTCCATGACCAATTGTGGCAATTTGGACTCAGTTTACCCAGCACAAAAAACACTGCCCACACCGGGGCTTCACACCTAGACTTGAGCTAATCATGAAGGGCCAAAATGACCAAACCAGACGGATTAGTCCCACGCAGGGGCACAAAATCAGAATAGTACTGCCCTCGCAGGGGTGCGGAAACAAAACAAGACTGCCCACGTAGGGGCCTCATAAGACTCTCGACAATTTGCTTGACAGGCGATGCAAAATCAACAAAAGAAAGCAGAAGCTATGGATATGAAACTGGAAAATGAAGAACAGAGCCATAAACCATGACAAAACCTGAGCAAAGCTGGATGACGAGGATATGAGCCAGCTGAGTGCTACTCCAGGGGCTTTTCCTCGACCACCCTACACCATCCATATTTCTCTCGTAGGGCATTCCATTCGTCCTCATCGTCCTCCTTAGAAGTCGATGCTTTCTGGTTTTGAGGGCTGTTAGGGGCTTGCTCAGGTGCCTCCTCCGGTTTCTTCCCTTCCTCCGCTGAGATTTCACCTAGGGCCTTCTCCTGTCTCCTCGAATCTCCTTCATCTTCTTGGGGCTCCTCGATGAACAAAACCGAGGCATGTGCATTGATACGTGGTTTGTCCATCGAACTGCCAAATGTGAAGATGGCGGAGCCGAATGCAGGTGCAGAGGCTGGTTCCTGATTAGAACCTCCCGCCTCCATAAATTGACTAACTTGGATGGGGTTGGCTTGAATCCCTTCGTGGCAGCGACAACGACAGCAAGGAAGGCGAGGCCTTGAGGATGGAGGACGAGACAACCTTCCTCGAGCAGGTCCTCTCCTTCGAACCATCTTTGCAGGAGCAGTGGGACCTTGTGTAATTGCAGGAGCAGGGCGGAAGCAAGGTTGGAGACTGCCCCCAACCAAATTTGCAGACTTATGATGCAGGTACCCCTCAACTGAACGTAGACACCATTCCACTGAATGCAAATATCCCTTAACTGAACGCAGACGCCATTCCACTGAGCGCAGATGCCCCTCAAAAGCAGAATGCAAATGCCTCCCTTCTGGAGCTGTGTCCTGTAGAGTGAATCGACACACAGAGTAATGATCCCTGTGGCCCGGATCAACACCCAATTTAACAAAACCTTCCCTCCCTTGGTTTCTGTCCGCCATAACTGCAAATTGCAGTTTCTCCTTTTCACCCAACGTTGCATTGAATGCAATTTCAGGCGCTCTCTGTACCGACCTTCCATGGCGGCGAGTTGATATGAAGTCTTGCCTCAGGCACGCGGAGGCACATGGCTGTCATGTGGCCTTGCCATGACACCCGTCCAATCACCCGCATCCGGGGCAACAAACCAAATATTACCTATTTACTAATGTAAGAATTATTTCCAAGTCCTCCCCTAACACTTACATTATTACATAAATCCCAAATTACATATAGATCACATTTTTCTGATATGATCTTCATTAACAATTACATCCACTTTGGAATCTCGTAGACACTTGTCTTTCTTCACCACCTTACGAGCTACCATTTTACCTCCTTTTAAAACATAAATGTCTTTGACCATCATTGACGAACTTGTAAGATCAACAATATTGAAAAACTTGCCTCATCGGGGCTTTCACGATAGGGGTTTTCAAGTAATGAACCACTCTATGCACCTACCACCATCTGTCATATATTTCACTTTCAACTATCTATTAGTTGCTAGGAGGGTGGTATGGATATTGAATGTGTTCAAAATTTAATCAAACAACTTGACCTATCTGACACACATGGATCTCATAAAAATAACGTGTAAGAGATGCTCTTGAAGGTTAAAGAACAACAAGACCCATCATGATATAGCTGACTCACATAATTAAATAGTGATTTGTTCTCTTAGCAACGAAAAACATCGAGAACCACTAATTTAATTATATTATCTATTCTTTAATTGGTTATGCAACTTTTTATAGAGAAAATGGAAAAATATTCAAATATTACAACAAAATCAATAACCATGAAACTATCTATTATCATCCTAGAGTTTCTCTTCTTCACGAGGAAATTTTTTGAATGGTCAGTTCTAACAAAAATGTCCCACTAACATATTGGGTTGACTAGACTCAATATATTGTTATACAAAATCCAAAGAATCCTCAAAAGCAATTTTTTCCATTGTTACATTCCATGTTCTTGACGGCTTGGATTGTGGCGCCGAAGCCCTAACGGGAGGTTATAATAGAATGATAGTAGTTATTCTGCATCCAGAAACACATGAACCATATTGAAGAAGAGGGTGGCATCTTTCCCTACCATCTTTGGTTCATTCATCTCATGGAACCCAATGTCCTGCCCCACCGCTCCATAACTATAATTCCAACTTAGTTGGATAGGCCCATGCCCATAGTTCATGTGTTGGAATTCTGATCACAACTTTTTAATTAAGAATGTATCTCATTGATGTAGCACAATTGTCCAATTTCATGCAGTACATTAGTGAAGAAAGCAATGAGATCTCTCTTTAGGATGTTACTAGAACTGATGGTGCCAAATCCATAATACGCATTGGTAGTTGTGATGGAAATGTGGTAAGTGTAGAATCCATTGCCCTCATAGGACCTATTAGCTTTGTTTGCAAGGCCAATTGCACTCAATGCAACACCACTAAATTTCAATCCTTCGATCGATGGGAAGTAAGCGCCCTCGGTGCATCTGAGAAGAATCTGCTTTGTGGGTACAAGTCCTAGCACGAAATAAAGAAGCAAACAACTTGAGGGCCACACATCATATGCACATGGGACAAAATATTCCATCACATATACTATATGTGAAGAGATAGTATTTTATGTATTCCTCTGTGTCAACAAATTAATTCAGCCAACCGGGAATAATGTATGTTGGATCAATGGCTTTACCTCCACACATAGGATGTGGGTCAACTCCACAACTTAAACCTTCAACTCGATATCATCAAATTTACACATTGACAACTCCACTCATGTATAGACCTGAAAACCGATGTATGCGAAACAAAATTTTGGGATAGATTGGCGCTAAGCTCATTTGAAAAACACTGAACACACTCAAAACAAATACTCACACAATATAATTTCTAACCAACACGTACTCTACTCTATTATGTACACAACATTGATTCAATTCTCATAATTCCTCCATCTTCTTGGGCCCTCCCTTGAGGGAGTCAGGCCCATATGGGCTCTAATACCAATAAAGAAAATGGAAGAGAAATCATGTACATAGATCACACACAAAATAATTGTTATATTGCACACATAATCACACAATTACATCAAATATATATCGTGCTTATGAGATCCAACAATTTCTAAACTAAGAGATTGATTGTTCAAAAATATCTCAACAACCAAACCAATCAAAAAATTGTTGTAGTGGCTACAACCATCCTCCAAAATTTTACCTTAGCTTCATTTTGGAGCCTCCCTACCAACCATCCTTAACCACATGTCTTGCACTGCCTAGGTACTTATGATTTCAGTTGAGTTTCTTTGGTTTATTAGCTTGTTTTCGCTAACTTATTTTCCTTTCACATGCAAGCTAAATTCTTATGACTTGGTATTCAACTGGTTCTTGTGCTGGCTTGATAATTGTGTAGAACTGGAGTTCAAACAACCTTGCTCTCCAGAATTGCGAGAGCATCAAGGCTGACATATGCTCTCCAAAATTGCGCAGAGCATGCAGGCTGCCTTCCCCTTGAAAATTACATAGAGAAGAGCCCATCACTGGGCTTGCTATAAGAATTTGTGTAGTTCTTGCTGGCAGCTTTGGCTTCAGTCCAAAAATTGTGCAGAGCTTGAGGGATAACTAGAGCCACTCAGCCCAGAAATTGCAAAAATTCATCACGAGGCTTGTTGTCCATTGCATGTGCTCACAATTTGACTATTTCCCTCTAGGACTGTGCAATGTTTCCTTGCATGCATGGAAGCTTCTTCCTGAAAAGAAAAAAAAATGAAAAAGCAAAAAACATCCTTGTATTTTAGGGATTTATTTTTAGCAGTTGAGGGTTACATGCAAAATCCGTTTTAGAAACCTCCTGCCAAGTGTCGCTTTTTCCTAGATTTGTGACATGCGCATCATAGGTGTTGATATTGTCAAAACTATTTTTTCGACACCTTAGAGCTCATTCTTCACTTCGATCTTAGAGCTCTAGCATTCCAAACGAATCTAGGAATTTTCAACACACTCAACACAATTTTTTCCAGGTAAGTCCACTTTCCATGTCTTTTGCCGCTTTTTTGCCACTTTTTCTATTTAGTTTGTGTGTGTGTTTTTTTCTTGGTTTTATTGAATTCTTGCTATCATTTTAATGCATATTAGCTTCTAGAAGCATTGTTTCAAGTTTTCCATTGCATTTCCTTGCAGTCACATGCATGACATTGTTTCTGCATTGACGGTTGTCGTTGCGGTGACTCGCTTGACACACTTAGTTGTTTTCCCATCTTACAGAATCCTGCAATCACTGATTTCATGCATGTTAATTCACTCATGTATGCACCCATATTCACACATGCATTTAGTCCTTACTATTTTCAACCACCCGGCGAGTTTGAGCTGCCTTGGCTCGGACCTTGCCTTGCTTAGCTTACACTGTGCATTTTTGGGATGGAAGGATTTGCCTTGCTCCCAGAAATTGTGCAGAGCTTGCCTCACACTGGCCTCCCAGGATGTGCTATGTGAAATTCTGAGAGGTAGTGCCTCAGTTGGCCCCTGGAATTGCACAATGCAATTTTCTTGGGTTGCAGTCATGCTAACTGAAACTACAAATTGTGCGTTTTCAGTCCTCAACATGCCAAGATGGACTGTGCTCTGCATAGTTTTAGCAGTTAGTTAGCTCACTATTAGTCTAGACTATTCTTTAAACAATTCTGGTAGTTAATCTCCCAGCCTCCCAGTGAAAATTTGCTCAAATTTCCCAGTCAGTCACCCAAGTGTGTTGTCTGTCAGTTCTCAAGTTGCTTTTGGTTTTCAATTGACAGTTTTCTTGCCATGAGTGTTTCTATGTATCTAGTTATCACAAGTGTTCATTAGTATTTCAATAGTATAGGTACTGTTATCACAAAATCATGTACTGATGGCTGCTAATCAGTTAGACTCTATGTAACTATTTCAGACCAGACTCTTGGGCTAAGGATTAGCCCCCCCTAACCTGAGAGGGCTCTCTCAAATAA
>APFE030611017.1:0-14908 GCA_000404065.3 Pinus taeda | reverse complement strand
TGCTTAAGATCAGCATAGCTCCATGCAAAAACATCAATAAACTTCCTCATCAATTCAACATACTTAACCTTCATATCATTTGATAAAAACTTTGAAATTTTAACTAATTTAGGTACCACTGAGTCACCTAAATTACAGCTCTCTACTTCCTCTTCATTGGCTTGCAATCTTGGCGCTTTAAACACATCATTCTGATCAAATAGTTTCTCAAGTGGAATAAGCCCTTTTGGAATTAAATTGTTTTGCAGCTGCAACACCTTAGACTTTTCCTTTGTCTCTGCTAACATGTTCTACTGATCAATTTGACTATGTTCAAACTCTTCTTTCAATTCTAGGAAATTTCTTACTTGCTGATCATCTTCAAAGACCTGCCAGTTTAGGATATTATCTGGGATGACTGGCCTATGGCGAACGTTCACTTCATAGCTATCAGAATCTTGTTTAGGAATAACAAATAGACTGGCTGCCACAGCAAGAGAATCTGCAACAGAATTTTGATCTCTGGTTTTTATACTGAAGGTATATGATTGAAACTTTTCCAACAATTCCAACACCAAATTTTTGTAGGCTCTCATCCTTGCATCCTTTGTTTGATAGGCACCTTGAACTTGCTTTATGATTAATTCAGAATCTCCATAAACAGCAATGTTTTTTGCCTTCAACTCTATCAAGGTTTTTAAGCCTAATACCAGAGACTCATACTCGGCCATGTTATTGGTACAATCAAAATTAAGTTTGTATGACAGAAACTTACTTTCCTCAGTTGGACTCATGATCTAAATCCCAGCTCCTGCGCCTTCTTTTCCTGCTGCTCCATCAAAGTATAAAGACCAGCAACCAATGATGTCTCTTTCATTACTTTGCTTCTCCCTCGGACACTGATTTTTTGCATGTTCTTCTTGTGATTCTTTTCCTACTAATTCATTAAAGAGAATAGCTGATCCAAGGCCTGTATCACAAGAATAAATAGGGAAATTATGTGGCTTGTCCTTGCTGCTTACCATATATGCCATCCTTGTCTCACGATATAACCTTCTTTGTTCACCAAACACTGGAAGAGTAGCATATGTCAGATCCATTTGTATGGTACCCTTGATTTTTGTTGCCCATGACCTTGAAAGTAGCATCCCAAATTTAGGTGGAACATCTGCAACAACAATGTCCATGACAGTTGTCTTTGCTGGGATTTGTGTGAGTGTCACAACCACATCCTTTATCAGCCCAATACAATGAACTCTCTTTGAATCAAAAGAAAATAAGTCCTTGTATGGTCTAGTTACTTCTAATCCCAATCTTTCCATAATTACCTTAGGCATGAGGTTATGGGATGCCCCTGAATCCAACATAGTATTATGAAGAGTCATCTCATGTATATTAATGCTTATATAAAAAGGAGGAAACTCATCATTTTGTTCATCCTCAAGTCTTGGACCTAAACATATAATAGGATTATCCTCTTGAACATTTAAAATATCAGCCCCTCCTCGTGGAGAATTAAGCATTTCCACAATCTTGCTTCTATATTTGTCTACTTTCAGGATTTCATTGAATGGGACTGATATTTTAATTTTAGCCATCTCATTTTCTATATTAAAAATAGAAGTAGACCTTTCAATTTCCTTAGGAAGAGCAGGGTTCTGATTATCTTTTCTTTCAAGAGGAGAATCACCTTTGCCATCAATCTGCTTTGACTTTTCCTTTTTATCTTCAACTACTTTTGAAACATTCTTCTAGGGCTGAGCTTTATTTGCTGTAATAGGGACATCTCTATTTCTGAGATTGTACTGCTTTTGAATCTCAAATATGGCATGCTGATAACCCTTTAGGAAATCTGAGGGTTCCTCCTCGGCTTTTAACTGGCTGGATTCATCATGTTCCTCCTTTGTTAAGAAAATTTCTGAATCTTCTTCACCAAGACAATGAATAGATTCTTCAGGTTCTTCAGGTCCTTCTTCTTCATCCACCATGTTTTGTTGAAAGGGAGGTCTCACTGGAGGATCTGCTTGCTGATTTCTATTGTCTCTTGGCCTTTGCTGATTTTGAGACCTTCTAAATTGAGGATTCCTGAACCGAGGCTCTTGCTGTGCTTGGGGAGCAACAGTATTCCCGAGTGCTAATTGATCCATCAATTTCTCCATAGTTTTCATCATGGTTTCAAATTTGTCTTCTTGAACAGAAGTAGAGGGCCTCTCCTCCTCCTTTATCTTAGCCTTTGCCATCTTGGACTTTTTAGCAACAAGTATATTCACCTCTACTTTGATTGCATCATTTTGCATTTCAGCCAAAGTAGCAGACTCTCTTTCTCTGAGTAAAAGAGAGAAATCTGAGTCAAAAGACTCAGCATATCTTAACTGTGCCAAAGCTCCAGGGGGTTTCAAATGTGCTGGAATGGAATTATATAATTTATTAAACCTCTTAGAAAAGTTTTGAACAGTCTCATCTGGAGCTCTTCTTAAACTATTATATTCAGTGAGGCCCTGAACAGGATTAGTTCTATTTCCCCATTTCCTCAGAAAACTATCTTCAAACTCAGCCCAACTATGGATGCTACCAGCTCCCAAGGCTTTAAACCATTTTCGCACTTCCCCAATAAAAGTTTGAGCAAATAGTCTTAATTTTACATCTTCATCATCCACTTCTTCCCTGTCAACAAAGTCATTAAATCTATCCACATGTTTTTCAGCTGTAATGTCTTCATCTCCTCCCCATGTTGGAATTCTAGCAGCATATTTGCTAGGGAGATCATGCAAAATAGGAGGGAGATCTAGAGGAGCATATCTAGCAGGTACAGCCATAATGAATGGAGGAACAGTGACAATAGGTACTGTATGACCAGAAGGACCAGAACTAGTATGAGATGTTGTCTGAGGGCTATTTGGACTAGCAGAGGTAGAAGACAAAGTATGAGTACGAAAAGGACTATTGGGACTTTGTAAACCACTGACAAAAGAGCTCCAATTTGGGAGAGGTAAACCAGTTTTAGACTTAAGAAAAACTTCAAAAGGGTCAAGCTCCTTGAGCTGTTCCAAGTCCTCTTTCTCTAATAACAATTCAGAAGTAACAATTTCCCAAAACTCTTCTTTATCTCTCTGTGATACTAAAGATGAAGTATCAATACCTCTCTTTTGTAAATCCAAAATGATACCAATCAATTCCTCTTCATCTTCAGACCTCAATAAAACCTCTTGAACTTTATCATCTACAATTTTATTTTCAGGACTTCTAGAAAACTCAGGAAATAAAGACTTTGAAATGCTTGAAGTACCTGGTATATCAGAAAATCTTTGTTTACTCCTTGAGATGATATTAGGATTCTCCACAGGACTAGGTGGGTTTGGGTCAGGATTACTCCTTGTATATCTTCCTCTCGAAGCCACCTTTTAAACTTTTAAGAATTAATGGAGTCACCAAGGTAGAATGCAACCTCAAAAACCACTTTGAACTCCTGCTACCTTCAGAAATTCAACCTTAAGATTTCGGGAATGAGTAATCTTCAGACTCCCGGCAGACGCACCAAAATGTTATCACAAAATCAGTACTGATGGCTGTAATAGTTAGACTTAGATGTAACTATTTCAGACCAGACTCTGGCTAAGGATTAGCCTCCTACCTGAGAGGGCTCTCTCAAAATAAACTATGAATTATCTTAAACACTAAAGAGGGCTAACTCTTGGTAATGAGAACTTAAATAAACATGATGGTGGAAAATACAACATAAACATTTCTTCCATTGGGCTCATGGAGTCAAACACATTTCAGTAACTATCAACTACTCATTATGGAAGTCAAAGGCATGTAATGTTTAAAACACAAAAACATTTCTCAAAAGAACTCAAACTCATAAATATACACAGGAAAGTCTGAGCACTAGGTGAATTCAGAGTGATTGTATATCTATAGAGCTGTAAAATATGAAGGATAAGACAAAACCACATACATCTTGAGCATTTGAACAAAGTATGAATCATGAGAAGAAAAAGTAGTCTTTCTATTACTGTAAAAACTCTTTTACACAGGCCAATATAAACTCTGTTTTTTTGCATAAACATCCAACCCTCATTACATCAGAGTTTCATCTATATATAGAAAAACATTCTTAACTACTTTGAGCCTCCTCCTCCAGCATCAAGGGAGCTCGATGACTGTCATTAACTACCCCTATCTATTTTTAACAGACTCATTAAATGCACGAAGCATTAAGCTGTAATTACATAGAGTCCTAATCAAACTTAAACTCTAATTCTATTCTCCTCGTTACATGATTCTTTTCTAGATCTTCGACATCTGTCTCCTTTAGTTTTGGCCGTGATAGCTGAGATAAGGATGCAAGGAACAAGATTAGCATTGGATGCTGAATGTGCTGATGGTTCATTGATCATAAGAACAAACCCCTGTTTTTTTGGCCCTTGTTTCCCACCATCCTTCGAAAGTTAAGCAATATGTTCCCAGCTCTTTAATACCCCAAAATTGATGAGCATCACCATATTTCCAGATATGCTGGAAGCCTTGTTGATTGAACAGGTGTACAAGCCCAAATCCTCGTATGCATCTTCAGCCAAACCCTAACCACCGGTAATAAAGTACCTTTATTAAAGCTATAACTTAAGACAAAATATTTTACCTTTATGAAGAATGCACACTTGTCATTCTCTGAATGGCCCTGATAGCCTTATGTGGTCTTCTTGATGTTCATTAGGCATTTTCTTCAAAATTTGCTGACCTCATCATTAAACTATTTATTTTCTTCAAAAAACAACACCTATAGCAGTTTCGTAGCCCGCTACGAAACTGCTGTTTTTTCAAAAACACAGTCTTTAGTGAATGTCTCAATATTCTCTATGACTTTAACAGCTCTGCCACCGGTTTCAAAACTCCTATCTTACCTTGGATTTATATAGCCGTGCTTACATGCCTTAAAAACAATGAACTTAAGCAAAATTAAGCAAAACTTTGGAACAGCACCTGACTTAGAATCTGCAATTTCATTTGGCAGCTAATTTATTTAGCTGTGCTTTTAATTTTGCAACTTCCTTTTCCATGGCTGCAATTTCAGCTACGGCCCTCTCCATCTCAGCCACTTCTTTTTCGGTTGCCTCCCACTGGTCCTTTGTAGATGTAGTCTTTGCTTCTTGAGAAATGGTGATTTTTTTATTTGGAACTTTTTCTTTGGTTTCTTTTGCTTCCTCTGTTCTGGATTGTTTTTCCATTTCTCTTGCTTGTTTTCTTGTAAAAGGTTTTTTCTTTATTTTCTCTGCCTCTTCTGTTTTGGGCAGTTGTTCAGCTTCCTCTGTTATGGGCAACTTTACAGCTACCTCCTCTTCATGCACTTTTTCAGCTTCTTTAATTTGTTTCCTTGTAACTGGCCTTCGTGGTTTGAACACAAATTCTTTACCAGGTTCATCAAACCTTAACCTCTTCGAAGCCTTTGATTTTTTAGTGCTCTCTGGTGATGATTGAGTTAAGTCAATGTGCA
Organism: Pinus taeda; assembly: GCA_000404065.3. NCBI lineage: Eukaryota > Viridiplantae > Streptophyta > Pinopsida > Pinales > Pinaceae > Pinus > Pinus taeda. Next base: position 9,435 of record APFE030611017.1, on the reverse strand, counting down.
TTGGCTCAATATGCACTGATTTAGCTTGTTCATAATCAATAGCCTCAAGCAAATCATTTAAACTAGCCTTCGATATTGGACTTTCTTCAACAGCTACTGATTTGCCCTTCTCCTTGCTTAATTGACTTCTGGTCTCAACTCTTGATACCTGTTCAGCCCCACTTGATTTAGGTGCATCTTTCTTGTGCTTGAACTTCTCCTTTGATGATGGTTGAGGTGGCTCTTTGATAACCAATGGCTTCATTGATTCCTTCAATTGTGTCTTCGTCTTCTTTTTATCTTTTATCTCCTTTCTAAGATCAGCAAGAGTAGGTTCCTCAAGTGACTTTTCTCTTTCTATAACAGGCAATGGGGTGAGGCCTGTCTTACACTGAAAACCAGCCATAAAAATAAAAGAATCCCAATCCTGACCAATTTTCTGCAGACCATCCAACATTAACAGTTTCACTAAACCATGATGAAACAGTGATGTCTCACAGTTATCCTTCTTCAACTAAATTTTATCACACATCTTGCTGAGGCTACGAAACAAGTAGAATGGGATATCTATAGATGCTTTTCCTGTAAAATGCAGCAACAGCTTAAAATGATAGGAGTAAACTTTAGTATATCTCCCTTCACATGTTAAATACTTTTGAATACATGTAAGGAGAAGTGAATAGTGTTCCTTCACATAATTTCTTGGCACAGCCTTTGTGAGATCTTCATTCACATAAGGTTCCTTCAAGAATTCCTTGCAGGGGTTCATATCAAATTTGAAGTTTTTAAACCACTCCTTCCCTCCTCTCGGAATTTCAGTCACATTAGCAATAGCCTCTGGAGATACTGGGAATTCTAACATAGACACTTTAGAACTTAAACCTGTAAAATTTAAGGCAAATGCTTTTGTTACCTCAGCATGCCCACCCTGCAGCGTCTCACAAAATCTCCAGCAACCAGTATCCTTAAAAGCTTTTCTGACACCTTCATCTCTTAATGCAAGATCCAATCCCTCAGGTTCTGTTCTTTGACATCTTCCAGACCGATGCCCCTTCTTCTCCATTTCGCTTTGAAGTCTTTCGCACAGAGAAACACCAACAACTTCAACTCAAATGGAAAATTCAAATTTTGGAACGCAGGCTCGCTTGCAATCAAGTTCTTTTAAGGAAGAAACTCGGGCTCCTTTGCAATTTAACAGTCTTATCATACAAGCGGGTCAGTTCATGCATCATTAACAAACATCATGACACTACCATGCATTACAAAACCGTTTGAATGATTTTTATGTGCGTGGCTATGAACCTATTGGTGGAATGATGGCTCATAATCGCTTGGAAAGGACGCCAACTGACAATAAACGGACAGACACAATGACTCATCCCCCCAGACATGACATTTCGAGAATCTGCGCTGCAAAATCCCCGAATTCTCGATTTCGTAGCGCAGATAGTTATAAATTATCAAAATGCGCTACGAAATGGCTAGTTACTGACACGCTGCGAAAAAGCTAAAACATCATTGCGCTGCCAAATCAGCCAATAAAACTGCGCTGCGGAAATGCGAAAAGGGCCAGTGACATAAGCAAGATAAGACATGCCTTATACAATCATGATGGAGGATGACTAACGGTATTTGAAAATGGTTTACATCAATATCTTTCTAAAACATGATCCCTAAGTAACAAACATAGGACAACAACCATTTGACACCTATTTTTGACAATGAATTTTTTTTTTGGACAACATTTATGTACATGTGACTGCGGTTCTAGGTGATAACAGGTACAATGGCTTCCAAGAGAGCAGGGTCAAAGGACACCACTGAGAGTGCAACTGGAGATATGGTCGACCAAGTGTCTATGAGCTTGCCCATCTATGAAGACATTGAGATGTTCATAGACAAGGATATCAAGATCAAATGGAAAGATATCAATGAAATCTTTTCGGACACCTTTGAGGAGAATCTGGAGGACCACAGAGTCTATGCCAATAGACACAAGTCTGGCTTATACTGAGTTGCATGAGGGTATCCTGCATTTCCATGCGCGAACATGATCCATTGGATTGTCTCACACATTGATCTAGAGAAAATGGTGTTGAGCAGTGTCAGTGGAATGAAACTTACTACCTTCAGGGAAGAGGACTTTCAGGAGATGTATCACTTGCCTTAGTCGATGAACACAATGGATGCACTCTTCACCAGTCCCAGTAGCAGTGCAAACTCAAGAGACATCTTGAAGAGATGGGTGAGAGAGTCGTCTAAGTTTAGGACAACACCCAATCAAGTATACAAGATGAAGACATTGCAGAAGGCTTATCAGTTCTTGGTCATCTTCGCATGTCTCTTATACAACCAAAAGAGCACAAAGACCTTCTTGTAGAGTTGGGTGATTGTGTTGTATTAGCTGGCGAACAAAGGAAGAAATTTCAATTGGTCCAACATGTTTTCTATCCAACTGAAAGTGCAAGTAGCAAATGCCCAACAACCACCCAAGGGTTATCAAGAAAATATTTTCATGTCTGCTTACATACTGATTCAATCTGTTCCAATCAAAAGTTCCCTGGCTTGGGTTGGGCATGAATAGCTTCAGAAACCTCCGTACACATCTATTGCAAGTTGTTCTTTGAGTACAACTTCCTTGGAGTTATACTACAACTATCAGACCACTTTGTAACCCCAGTGTACAGGATGATATTTGAACATGATCCGCTTTTCATGTCACAGGAAGCAATGGAGAAATTGGCAAACATAGCAGATTGGCATGCCTCATCCCTTGACACCTTCGTCTGAGTGTATAACATGGAGAAGGCTCAGCATGTGTTACCAAAGTTTCCATGGATAAGTTGGTCATGCAATGAGTTGCATACCACATCTTGACAGGGTTGTCAGCAAGACTTTATAGGAAGAAGAAGGCACCTTGGTCTGCTCTTCCTTTATGGATCGAGTTGTATGAGATCCAAAATCTCAAGCATGCTGAGGCTTAATAGGAGGAATTCAAGAGATTCACCTTCAGCACTAGAAATTTCAATCCATATGACCCGCATCGCTCAGTGGAGGACCACTATGCGAGCATGTATCATCCTTGAATCCACGAGACATGTCATTGGCTTGAGGAAGACCCATGGAGATACTGTGATAACTAATCAAGGCTCAATGAACCAGTTAGAATGGTTGTAGAGTGGTTAGAAGTGCACAAGGTAGCAACATCTCAGAGAGCAGCAACATCAACAACAATAGAGGGCAACAGACTGATGCATGACAAAGGCAAGAGGAAAGTTGCCGACAATGCAGAGGTGGAGAAAAGCTACAAGTTCAAAGTAGATCCACTTGTATTAAGAGAAACTTTGGAGATTTAGGAAGAGATGCGACAATTTAGCATAAGGATTTTTCAAAGACAGAGGAAGAAGAAGAAACTAGAGGATGCAGAGAAGAAGTTGCAGGATTTGAAGCAACAACTAAGAAAAGAACATGAGACATGCAAAAGAGAGAAGGAAGTGCAACGGGAACAAGAACTTCAAGAGGCACAACATGAACACATTGATGAAACTGCACCCATGCAGGTTATTGATTCATCAGAACAACTGAAAGATAGAAAACAGGGTGAGCAGTCGAAGGAGCAGGACTTCGCTCAAGAGATTGAAAAAATGTTGGAACATATGGACAAGATGTGATTCAGCGAGAGCAGGATTAGGATACAGATCTCATGCCCAAGGGCCTAGAGGTCACCCCATCAGCTTCACTAGGTCTGGGAATAGAGCAAGTTCCAAGTGATCAAGGAGACACTGAAATCATTGAGGACAATCTGGAGGCAGATGTGCACAACATATCCTTTGATGAGTCACAACACAGAGTTGTGAATTTGTGCAGAGTTCCCACTTCGGATGTCCATGTATCTCCTTCGCATTTTAAAGAATGAGTGATCATGTCCGATGTGCACAGACATCCAACTACATTGGCCGATGCTACAAAGGCATATGCTGAAGCCACCATCTCAAGTGTGATATTATTGATAGCTGAGAATGAGCGCATGGCTAAGGAGTTGCAAGTGGCCAAGCAGGGAGAAGAGCAAGCTACAACATTTGCTAGAGAAGAATTGAAGAAAGAAATACTTGATGAAGTATAGTCTCTCGAGACAACCATGCAGAAGTTGTACTTCATGTTTGTCATCGTGCATAAGTTAGTTGTCCATCTTAATGGTTGGTAGCAGTGTTGTGCTAGGAGAGCACACATCTTGGTAGACATACACACTATTGTCAATCACATGCAGATATGGACAATGAGGTACAAGGGAGCTCCATTGTACTTTCCAAAGATGATTTAGCCAAAGGTAGTGGAGTTGAAGGCATGCATCCGGAGTCAAATCTAGAACTATGAGGAACCCCCACAACTCATCATGAGCTTACATGCTTCACATGCACGACTGTTCAGGAGCATGGATGCCATTGTGCACATGCATGTGATCCCATCCATTGGCACACTCACCGAGGTGAAACAAAAGAACCAATTTTGATTGGAGCTAGACATGTACTTCAAGTAGTTGATGCACGTAGCCACCAACGTAGACTTACAGATGAGTGCAGACGCTATGCACTAGTATGTCACTAGTCTGACTGCACTCAAGACCATGATGCACATGCTATATGACAAGTTGGATAGAGGTGCAAAATCAGTGTCCCTGGATGCAATAGAGGCTAGATTTCTCTTTAGAAGGGTGTCACCACAGAGTATGCAGACACAATAATAGACTACCAAGCTTGGCATCAGTTCACCACCATCGATCACCAAGAGGATCTTGACGAGTTAGTCTTCCCATAGATGTCCGAGTATCAGGATGTCTTGCATGGCTTACTCAAGCCCATTTTTGTCTCACAGGGTATATGTGTAGATTGTATTGTAAACATGTTATAAAGTGAAAGACCAAGTGTGAATAGGAGAATGTAAATAGTCATGTGTAAGTTGAAGAGTCATGAGGGTAAGTGAAGAGTCACAAAGGGGAATGTCAAGGGTTACCCCAACCTTTGCTATATATAGAACCTCATAACTCATAGTAGAGGCTTTTGGGAGCCAATCTTCTGATAGGTATAACTTAGAGAAGGCTTGGAGTGTATTGTAACAAGCCTTGGCTTCTCCATAGTGGAGAGTGATTACATCTCTTTGGAGGAGTAGGCAGTAGTGACTGTAACATTCCACTATTGCGACTAGTGGCTGTCATGGTTGTATGTATGATTGGATATTTCACTCTTTTAATATAATATAACCAACACATTTCATGCATATATTGTTATTGTAGTTTGACTATCTTGGTTACTCTAACGATGTATGTAGTTGTAATTTACACATGTATGTATGGAATATTCTGTATGTGTTTATATGAATCTTATTGAAGCGTGTTGTTGGTATAACTCATCACTTTGGATCGTTGGCTATCCCGCTTTCCATCTTGTGATGTCTTTTAGCTCGTGTGTTCCCTTTCAAGATGTGTGATATCATAGGCTTCTAAGGGGCATATTCCTCTCCCCTTCCATGTGTTAGAGCCTTTCATGCACCTTCCCTGACTTGTTGCAAGTTCATACCCTTGCTTCCAACAAGGACATCTTACTTACCTTTGCGCGCAACTGCAATAAAGGTGATACTGTACTACCCACTGCTAGGACTCCTACTCCAAATGGTCTGAGGTCTAGTTGGGACTTCTTACCAGGGAGATCCCTTGACATGTTGGCGGGTCCAACACCATCAACACAAACCAAATATTACCTATTTACTAATGTAAGCATTATTTCCAAGTAAGCCAACCTCACATTTTAATAGCTTAATTTGAAACAATGATTTTTGAATTTGTCAAACCGATGAGTCTATTATATTATATAATTAATTATTTTAGAACTGAGAGGCAACCTACTATACAATTTAGTATGTAAGATATTTTATGTTAGTTGTTGTATTTCAAATTAAATTAAAAGAAAATTAAAAAAAGTTAATGTTAAATTAAAATTAAAATGATTATAAGAACATCAACATGTTATTTCAATAGAGGGAATTATAAAACTATGAAAGCTAAGATATCCCAAGGAAAACAATGATACTTACATTTTCAATAAAATAATTTATTGAATCACTAATGTACTAAGAGCACTTCTATTTGTGGATGAATGTGAATAATTTAAAATAGCTTATTTTAAACCAATACAATAAAGTATGGTTGAAGTTTCACATTCAATTCCTAAGATTTTATATTCACGTAAATATATGTTTTCTTACAGTTTCTACCAAACACAATTTAAGCAAGACCTTCCATAAAAATAAGTAGGATTTTTTGGGCATGTGTTATATTCTTTGCATGACTATTCACATGTGTTGTACAATGTGTGTAGGGGTGCCATGGGGGGTGGTAAACCCCTTCTTTGAGGGGTTCACAAGTAGTGGAATCCCCCTTATGAGGGGTTTTGGGGTTGCAACCCCCAAATTTTTTTGGATGGTTTTATACATATATTTTTGGCAGTTTGTGTTACACAATTTTGCTAAAAGAGGCTTTGTAGTGAACGGTGCTTTTGCCCATGTTTTGTAATTTCAGTAAGGGAACTACATTTGTATTCTAATAAAAGGTAAATGGATTAGTAGCTCATGGATGTTGCATGATATATATGTTATTTTACAACCACTATATATATTATATATATTATTATATATATAATATATATATATATATATATATATATATATATATATATATATATATATATATAGATATTATTATTATATATTGAAAATCTTGCTAGTTTTTCTAATTTTGGGTTTTGAGGACAAAATATCTATGTTTATTTGTGTGTTCTCCATTACATGTTTTCTATTTGGTTGAAAATATGTCTGCAAAAATTAATTGTATAATGTTAAAACCTACAATGCCCAACCCATCCATCCTCTCATTGAGCTCCTCCCTAAGAAAATTATGAAGGGAATGAGAATTTGGATCCCACCAAGAGACAATGAACTTGAACTTGCATAGCTTAAGGCCAAAGATGAGCTTCCATGCCTTAAACAATTCCTCCTCGTCTATGTGCTTTTGTAGCATGTGATAGGGTAAAATTGATTCGATGAAAGAGTCCAAGTTGTTAGGTTCATAGCAGCGTTTTCATACACATGGTTTTGGTTGTTCATGGTATTAGAGCCCATGTATTACATGTGATTAAGGCTTCAAAATGCTTGGATATTATCCATTGTTATGTGCCTAAGCTGAGTTGAAGAATCACTTGATTGGGCCAAGATCCTGGATGGCTTGGTTAGATTTAAGTCAAAGCATGATTTCTTTTGAGCCATAAGATAATAATATATATATTGTTGCCTATATTTTCCCCAATTGGGGATTTCTAGGGTAAATATGATGTCCATGTGTTATTATCATTATATAATTTTTATCTATTTATTTCTATCTCTTTTTTTAAAGTAAAAACTAATATGAGATGCAAGGAATCATAGCTTGGAGAAGGAGGTGATGGTTGCAAATGCATGTACATTGTATATTGAGGATGAAGCTAATAATAGAGAAGCTCGATTATATTTTCCTAACATGCATGGATTCATTTTGAATTCCATGTGGAAGAGAGAGTATGCACGGAGATTCGCTAAAAGGAAATAGAATTCCAATAGGATGACATGCATCCATTATGAGGAAATAAAATTCCAATAGGGTGACATGTAGCCACAAAAGTGAGATCCATTGAGGAGAAAACTTGTTTCGAATAGGTGTATAGACATGATAGATTGGTGACATAAATGTTGGATAGTAATTGTAAAAAAAAGAAAAACAAACTTTGGGGAACAAATTTGTAAATTACATGTATGTGGGAATGTGGTATGACCTAGTTAGGCATGCATACCTTGGTTAGGCATACATACCCTTATCAGTAAAGTCTTGGAGCAAATCTAGGTGATAGGTGAGGACAACATGTGGATTTCCCTAGCCAAGTTTGAAGGGGGTATTGTTAAGGTGAAATTGACTTTATGAAAGTCTCAAAGTTGTGAAGAAAAGTGGTGGTTTTAGGCACATGGTTATAATGGTCCGTCACATTATAGTTCATGGATTACATGCGATTAATTATTTAAAAGGATTGGGATTTATCCATTATTATGTGCCAAAGTTAAGCGAAAGGGCTCACTTGGCTACTTTTAAGTCAATGATGGCTACTTTTAAGACATGAGAAGTAATAGATCCATTATTTGGAGTTAGCTTTTCCACAAATATTTGCAAGGGGAAATATTGTCTCAATATTTTAGTGTTATTATGTGTTTATTGTGTATTTATTTCCCTCTCATTTTTTCTAAAAACATGAGATAAAATATGGAGTGAATGAGAGAAAAGGCGAATTCCTCATGCATGGTGGGGATCCCAAAGTTAGCACCCAAACAACAAGCCCTTGTCGTGGTCAATAGTGATGTTGTATAATGGAGAAGGAGATGAAGTATTATTAGCATTACTATTGATTTGGTCATCCTATCATACTTGGAAAGCACTCACCAAATTTTGGGAGGACGCAAGGAAAAAGGGGACAACGTGCATGAGGACATTATCTGTGTTTTTGATTCCTTGGGGGACCCCCTTGATAGGAGACATGGGAATAGTACTAGCTATATTTATAGATTCTAACCCTTGACCTCAAGATGCAGACCTTCTACATTCCCCGAGGTTGTTATATGTGAAACCGTCAAACCCCCACACTAGACGAGAATCTTGGCCAGTTAAAGAAATAAAATGAGACGGCCAAGATGGCCCTAAGTCAATGATGGGATTGTCACTACATGGGGCTGTTAGGATATTCCGACACATAGGAATAGTTAAGTTCAACTTGGTCTAGTATAGAGTTAGGTATAGAGTGTTTCTTTACCGTTGTACATTTTGTAACTTACAATCCGACGGTCACGATATGTAGTGATCCGACGGTTCATTCTCTCCTCGGTATTACCGACACTTGATCCGTGGCTTGACACCCGATTGGTCCATGAATTCTATTTAAAGCGCATGGAGGGTCATTTGTAGGTTAACCGTGCATGAGAGAAGCTTATGTAAATTTTCATTCTTTTATTAATAAATTGCCTGTAGTAGCCACGTTGGCGCAGGCCGTGGACTGTTTCCCTCTCTGAGGGTTTTAACCACGTCAAAATACTGGTGTATTGATCTGTGATCTGTTTGTGAGCGGTGTCCTTCTGGTGTTCTGTCTGAGGAACTTAGCCTGTAAATTCCTACATGGTATCAGAGCTATTTGAGGGCCGCGTCCGTTGGTGATCCAAATCTGAAGCCGGTAGAACTGCATGCGGCTGTCGTTTCCTAGATCTACTGTTTCTGACTGCTTTCGGGCGGAGAGGACTGCTCTGTTGTGTTCGGAGCATCTGTTCCAGTGAGGAACCCCTTTCGTTTCACGCGAAAAGGTTTCTGGTAGCCCTATCTGCGTCATTTTTAAGATC
>APFE030611016.1:141291-203206 GCA_000404065.3 Pinus taeda | reverse complement strand
GTGAGCTCCTTCTCCAGCTCTTTTATCCTTTCCTTGAGAGTTTTTATTTCTCTCCCTTTCTTAGCCACATTCTGCTTTGATTTATCATATTTCTCATTTAGCTTGGCCAACTCATCCTTGGCTCCATTCAGTTCTGTCATCTGGGCCTCTAGGGCCTGGACCTCATTTAGCAATTTCTACATGTCCAGGCTTGGAGCCTGCTCTGTAGACGCTGCTGCTGTTGATGTTGATGGTGCTACTACTGCTGCTGCTGCTTCTGTGGGAGGAGGAGTGAACTTTGGAGGCTCCTCAAGGTTAATAACCTCTGGAGGGGGCTGAGAAGTCTGGCCTCCCTCTTTCTGCTATAGGGCTGCCTGCAGTGCAGCCTTGGTGTCTTCTAGTCTCCCTTATGTCTGCACTAGTTGCTTGTGCAGTGATACCAGCAATGTAGCTATCTCTTGTTCTTGCTTCTGCTGAGCAACCTCATCTGTTTGGGGGTGAATGGTTGCTAGGAGCTTCACCTTCTTTCTCAGGGCTGACAGGTCTGCGTCCCTTATCTTCAGCAGTGATTGTATGGCTTTGGGATCCTTGGGGTCATGCCCCAGCTCTATAATTATATCTTCCAAAGACTTGATTCTGTTGTCTTTGGCCAGGAAGAATTCTTTCTCCAACTCCAGTTGGGCAGCTATATTATTTAGGCTGTTTTCCAGCCTTTTTGCCAACATTGTTTTGTCTCCCAATGTTGCATAGACCATTTCACCCATTTGCTTATGAAGTTCTATTTGGTCCATGGGGTGAATGTCTTGTGCCAGAACCTCCATGTTGGTTCTTATGTAGTCTGCAGCTGACTATGGCTGCACCGTGGTAGGCATGAAATGACTCATGGTCATTTTTCCTTCTGAGATGTCAAATGCTGACATCAGCCTCTGTTGATTTGTGGGGGCCATCTTTAGTAACTGATTGTAGATTTGGAGCCTGAGTGGCTAATTTCTCCTCTTGATATCAGTGAACTGTTGCTTGATGTCTGCCTCGGGTCTCTTTTGATGGCTTGAGGAGCTAACCTCTCCTCCAAGATTTCTCTCTTGTTCCTGCTGAAAGGAACTAGCTGACACCTCCATGCTTGGTGGGCCCATTATCACTGATTTCCCCATAGGCATTTCTTCTTCAGACAGGGGATTTAATCTCTGCCTTTTCTCCCCTTGATTTGTGGACGTTGGAAGGGGAGTCTCCTGCTCTCTGTCCCTCTTCTTTCCTTTTTCCACCTTTTGTGGAGTTTGGAGCACTGAGGTCTCCACTGTCTTCTCTTGCCCAAAAGGCATGTTCTGTTGATCCTGTTGCTCAGTAGGTGTTGGGGCCTCAGCCATTTGTTCTTGCTGCATAGGCTGCCCCTCTTCTTGAGGCTCTTCTTGCTGTTTTTCTTGTTGTTCTTGTTGTTGTTCTTGTTGCTGTTCTAGGAGGTGATTGTTCCTGCTCCACCTGTTTTCCCTTATCTTTATTCGTTTCTTGTTGGGCAATTTTTGCTACTTGCTGCTGGGCTGTGGATGATGAGGCAGCTGCTCCAATTTGCCTTTGATATGAGGAAGAAACCTGCCCACGAGATTCCAAGTCAGCCTCCTTCTCAAGTTTTCTTGTTTCTCTTCTTAGCATTTCTTCTTGCCCAATTGGCTCTTCTAAGGTGCCTTCTTTCCAGCTTAGGGCATTGGCATACTTCTCAACATGAGGCAGTTTCACATGAACATAGCCCCCCAATTTATACTTTATTCTCCTAAGGGAAATGAAGTGATTAGGGTCATAAGGCACCCACTTGAAACTGGTTGGAAGTCTGAGGGTCTCTAGGATCCTATCAGCTTCCTTCCATCCTTCCTCCTTCTTATTGTACAAGAAGGGGCCCAACTGATTTCTCACCTTTAGTTGCACCTTCTTGTTTTTTCTTTGGAAATGGACAAAGTCAGCATTTCCAAACTGTCTGAAATACTCTAGGGCAAAGAGTCTCATAGGTTCATATTTTGGAAGCCTATAGGGATTCAGCTCACAGCCATATACTCTAATTACTGTATGGTGTTGGTAGAAGTACCAATCACCAATGTTGTATGCCTTTGAGAGTTGAAGGATTCTTTACATTTCATCTATCAATCTTGGGGGAGGGGCACCCAACAACAAGGTCATAGCTGGATGAATGAACAAATCAATAAATTCACAGTAGGTGTAGGGTGAATAAGGCAGAAGATGGAAAACTGAAGTCCAATACACAACCAACCTTGGGCTTCCCTGAGCATCTAAATTTTTTAGAGGGACCGGGAAGGCATCAGGCTGATAGAACAAAAATAATGATATATGTACCTTGTGTATTTAAACACCTTTTCCCTCTCCAGATTCATTAATTGCTCATGAATCTTATTGGCAATAAAAGTAGCAAAGTCATAATGTACAACAGGAGGCATCCCTGGGGAAAAAATGGACAGCATTGCCATGATGGTTTTATCCACATCTTCGTATGTCCCATAACCCAGGATGTAACTGATCAAATCTACCATCATTTTTCCCAGCTCATTAAGATATGGATATGCTATGGGAAGGGGAGCGGTCATAGATTGATACTGAGGTTGAATAAACAATTGGTTAACCCTAGAAATCTGATCCTGGACAAGTTGCCCCCTTTTGTTATCAAGTCCTAGAGGGAGAGGGGAGTTAGGGGTTTTGTAGTATGAAAGTGCAGCATTTCATTGATGGCCTCAGGGGTGATATGGAACAATACTGAGCCTGAGGGGCTGAGGACAGCTCTCTGACCAGGTTCATAACTCGAGATGCATTGTTTTATCAAGTCTGGGAGGACATTGACTTGAGGGAGGTTGTAAATGGGTATGTGGGAATCCCAAATTCCCAAGGTGTTAGCCCCACTGAGATATTGGACCTTTAATTCATTTATCAAGTGAATATTGAACTTGGCTGTCATGGGCATGGAGTCTAACATCTGGTAATCTTTATCACCTAGGGCTTTCCACTCTAGCTCTTTGTGTGGGGCATTCAGAGGTTGAACATTCAGGACTATTGGAGTCTCCATGGCTAAGCAGTGGTTATGACTTGGTGCTGAAATGGTTTTAGCGGGTAGGAGACCACAGAGGGTTAATTTTGCAGAGGTAAAGTCAAGTGTAAGGGTAAATGAGGTGTGATAATGGTGCAGAATGCTTTAACAAGAGTAATTTGATAGATTGCAGGAGCAGGCAACTCAATTTTCTTGGTGAATTATGTTGTTTAGGTTTACAGTCCACGAATGCGCGAACAGAGTGGGAATTTGGGGAAGGGTAGATATATATGGGTTCAGCAGGTGAAATTAGACCCTGCAATTGTGGGGAATGCTAGTTTTTCTAGGAATTTGATGGTAAAAACAGGTTTGTTTTACTCTTGTGAATTCAGTTTTGGAGAAACATGGACGTAACTTAGCTCTGAAAGGTTGCTATGGGTAAATACCTGGTGAATTGCCGGCAATGGTGACAAGTATAGGTGGGTTGTAGGCGACATCGCTCTTCAGGTCGATTTTAGCAGGTTGGCGGCAGATGGACGTAATTTTCATGCAGAGGAGAGCAAGAGTTCTTTCAGCGAAAATGAAAAAAAAACGCGAAAATCGGCTAAAATATGGATTTTTGGGTCATTGGCGCACTTTTTGGATGACATCAGCATGACATCATCAGGTGGGGTCAGGGTCGGGTGACATCAGCATGACGTCACCGGGTGACGTGGCAGTCTATGAGTGGTCCACGGGGATGGCATAGGTGACAGCCACGTAGGAGCTCGGGCAGTCAGGGATGCTGACAGGGCGCCAAGTGGACGTGACGTGGGCGGGTGGTTTGGCAAAGTGGTAACCAGGTTTTCTCGGAGCGCCCTCTATACGGTCACGGTTTTGTCAGAGGGCGCTCCGAGAGAGTCTAGGGGGTGACGCGTGGCGGAGGCCTCAGGCCACCCTCTGACAGTTTCTCGGAAGGTATCCTTCGGACACGGATGCCCGTCCGATATCATGTGGGCCATCGGATGGGAGGGCCCAGATCCGACGGTCTACGGACCGATAACATGCGGGGGCGATATTTGACTGCGGGGAATAAAATATTACTTTCTTTTGTAATTCGTGCCTGGCGGAAAATGTTGGAAAAGTGGGTTTATTTTCGGGTTTTTTCATTTGCGGGTTAAGTGGGTTTTTGCAAAGGTTTATTGACAAAGTGGTTTTAAGGCTATTAATCCGAGCAAATCTCGGATCAATCCCTGGATTAATTCTTTGGCGCTCTTTGGGTTGCGCTCAAATGTTTTAGCGCTTGAAGACCTTCAAAATCACACCTAGAGCTATAATGCTCAGGGGAGGGGATACTTAGATTTTTGGGTTTTTTGACATGTTTACATAGTAATAGGGGGAATAGGGGGTATAAGGAGTTACATAATGATAGGTTAGTAGTTAATATGGATGAAGAAGGTGGATGGGGGGGAATACTAAGTTTTTATGAAATCAACTTAGTTTTTAGGAAGTAGACCAAAATGAAAAGAATATTTTCACAAGAAATGTGGCTTTCAAAGAAACTCAGAACCAACAAAATACATTGATTTTCTTTGTGTACATGGGTGGCATAGGGATGTTATTCATGAATGGGATAGGGGGTGATTTGGAAGTTAGACATGCTCCATCAGGCTTCTGCAAGACTGCTGCAAACCGGTCATTTGTACTAGCCCCATGTTTTCAACTTTGCTATAGGCCAGTGAAATGCCATAAACCATGCTTTCTGCAACCCCATCTACCTACCCACTCTTTTGCCTAGCATTTTTTTGTTACTCCAAGGAGGGTGCACTTAGATTTGCAAACCCTTTTTGTGCCTTTTCTTTTCCTTTGGATTTTTTATTTGATTCTCTATCTAAAGCTACCCTTATTTCTTCCAAGGCACCAGATTAGGTAGTTGGGAAACTTTTTCCTCTACCTATCTACTTTACGTGCCAAGATTGAGTTGTTTGGACAGGTTTCTTTCTCTAATATACAACAAAAGTTGAAACATGGCATGACCCAGCTTAGGCTATTGGATCAACCATCCAGAAGTAGGGTAGCATCAACAAATGCAAGTATATTTCTTCCATAAGAATATGAGATCTTTCCATCACCAAAGTAGATCATATTGGCACTTCCCTAGCCAATCATGAAAAATGAAACCTATTGGTATAGGTATCTAACAGGGTGCATTGTAGCTGGCAGCTTAAGTTGTCTTCTGAGGGCTGCTATGTCTTCCTCTTTCTTTTTTATTAAGGCCTGTGTGCCCTTGGGATCCTTGGGATCATGTCCTAATTCCATGATAATCTCCTCCAAGGATTTAATTCTATTATCCTTGGCTAATGAGGAGGCCTTTTCTAGTTCCAATTGGGCAGAAGTGTTGTACAACAAATTTTGTAGTTTATGAGCCAGTAATGCTTTGTCTGCCAAGGTGGAGTATACCATTTCTCTGGTTTGTTTGTGTAACTCAATCTGCTCCATTGCGTTGATGTCTTTAGCAAGAACTTCCAGATTGGTCCTAATATAATCAGCCGCTGACTGTGGCTGCTGTGTGGTGGGCCTGAAGTGACTAAGGGTCATCTTCCCTGCTTGGATATCATAGGCTGCCATTAGCCTTTGTTGATTGGTGGGAGACATTCTTAGCAATTGGTTATATAACTGGAGTCTTACTGGCTCATTTTTGGCCTTGATTTCAGCGAATTCTCTCTTGATGTCAGAGCCTTGCTTTCTCTGTTGCTTGGTGGATGTAACCTCCACACCATGCTGTCTCTCTTGCTCCTGTTGAAATGAGCTAGTAGATGTTTCCAAAAATGGAGGAATCTGTTGTTCAGATGTTCCCTCACCCCTTAGGTTGCATGTTGTCTCTGTAAATGCTTCTTCAAAGTAGGGGCTCAACCTTTGCCTCTTCTCCCCTTGCTATTCTGGGGATGCCCCTGTGGGTGTCTCTTCTGGTCTGTCCCTTTTTTTGGCTCTTTCCTCATTGAGAGGAGTTTGTAACACAGGGATTTCTATTACCTTTGCTTGTGTTGAAGGGCCCTGCTCTTGACCTTTTTCCTGGGCTGTAGCTGGCTGATCCACCATTGTATTTTGTTGCTCTGAATGTTGTACTTCATTGCCTTTTCCTACAAGTGGAGTAGTCTCTTGGGCAGGTTTTTGTGAAGGTGTGGCAGATGATGTGCTTGTCCCATTGTGTTGTGGCAGTGTGAAAGTGACCTGTCCAAAAGAATCCAGGTCAATTGTCTTCTCGAAGTCTTTCATTTCTTTTTCTAATCTCTCTTCTTCAGTAAGCTCTTCAACTAGTGTACCCTCTACTCATTCCTGTCGATTAGCATATTGTTCAATCTGGGGGATTCTTTGGTGCACATATCATGCAAGCTTATTCTTGACTCTTCTAAAGCTTATGAAGTGTTCAGGGTCATATGGTGCCCAATAAAAACTTTGTTTTAGCATAAGCTCATCTCTTAGTATCTTGTCTGCGTCATCCCAGGATTCTTCCCTCTTATTGAAGACAAAAGGGCCCAATTGATGTCTTATCTGGAACTGTGCCTTTTTTCTAGTACCATGGAAATGATTCAAATCTGAACTACTGAATTGCCTGAAGTATTCCAGGGCAAAGAGTCTCATGGGGACATACTTCGGTAGCTTGTAGGGGGATAACTGACAGCCATAAAGCCTGATCATTGTGTGGTTTTGGTAAAAATACCAGTCACCAATGTTGTAGCCCTTTGAGAGATGTAAAATCCTCTGCATTTCAGTAGAGAGCCTGTCAAGAGGACTCATCATCAACAGGGAAGTGGCTGGGTATATGAACAGGTCAATGAACTCACAATATGTAGAAGGGGAAAGGTGAACTTCATGGAAAACTGAGGTCCAGAAAATCACAAACCTCCTCTCTCCTTTGGGGTCTAGTCTTTTAAGAGGAACTTGGAAACTATCAAATTGATAGTACAACAGTAGATGATATATATAGGATGTATATTTGAACACTCTTTCTCTCTCCAAAATCATGAATTTCTCATGGATTTTATTTGCTGTCGTAGAGTGAATATGGACATCAATACTAACATAGTTTCATCAACATACTCACTAGTTTTGCATCCTAAAATGTAGGATATCATTTCTATAAGGAGTTTCCCTGCCTCATTGAACCAGACTTCATGATAAGGAGGATGATCAGGCTGGCACTTTGGTAGCATAAACAACTGACCAATTCTTGTTATCTCTGAGCTAGGCAGCTTGGCACCTTGATCAAGCAAAAGTTTCATGGTGAGAGGAACCAAAGGCTGAGTTGGCTCAAAGTTCAACATCTCATTTATGGACTGAGGAGTAATATAGAAGAGTACAGATCTAGATGGAGTCAGGATTGCTCTTTGTGTGGGATCATAGTTTGCACAGCATAAGTGGATGAAATCAGGGAGCACATTCACTGAAGGGAGGTAATAGATAGGCATGTTGGATTCCCAAATTCCCAGGACATCAGTGTTGCTCCTGTGGCTATTTCTAATTTCACAAAAGGCTTGTAGGTGAGGTTTGAGACCCATCATATCCTTAATCTGGAAGTCTTTGTCAGCAAGAGGTATCCATTCCAACTCCTTATGTGGTGCATTCAAGGGTGCAATATTCAAGGAAACTGCAGCCTCCATTTTCAATTTTTTAAGTGATCTTTAACTTGAGGTTAGAGATTTTTGGAGTAACAGACAATAGAGCACTGGTTTTGGTCTTCCTTAGGAAATCACAGACTACATTATGTTTGTAGAGATTGCTTCCTTGGGTGAAATCCACAGTCAATTGCAAAATTTGGTTGGGAGGCCGGAAAAAACATGGGAAGGGCACTCCTTTTATAGGTGTTTTTGGTAATTTTACAGGCGGAAATGAGCTCGACTTTCAGTTTAATGGGCAACTTACAGAGGAAAATAGGATTTGTGGGTTTTATTTTTGAAACAATGATCAAATAGTGGCTTAAAATGCATAGGTTTGCAGGCAATAGCGTATCTTACTCAAATTTAGCTCTTCGGGTGATTTTAATAGAGAATTTTGGAAAAACAAGGGTTTACGGGCGAATTTATCGGGTAAATGACTGTTTTACAGGCAACTGGAATGAAATGTGGTTGCAGACTGAGCTGCGGGGCCGGGTTTACAGCATGAAATTGCCTGGGTGGTGGGCTGGAGCTTTTGGTGTCGACTGGACGTGAGGTGCATGGAGCATCTCTGTAAATATAAAAAACAACAATAAACATAAACTGTCGTTTTCATGCCTTTTTAACAAAATTTTGGGCTTTTTCGGGCTTTTGGTACTTTTTGGGGATGACATCAGCATGACGTCAATTTTTGCAGTAGCGAAGTACGGAAGGTGACGTGGCGGATGACGTGGTCGCTAACATGGACAGATGACATGGCGGACACAGCAGATGGAACAGTAGCATGGGTGCTAGTGTGGGTGCATACGTGGTGATGATGCAGGCAGCGGGACTAGGAGGCAGTTTGCGGTTTTCATCGGATCGCTTTTGGTATGGGGGCAGTTTGCGTCAGAACGGGCCCAATGCAATAAGAATGTGACAGGTGTCTCGGGGTACGGCGGGAAAACCTCTTTCTATCGGGCGTTATCATCCGGACATTGGAGCACCTCCGATATTGATGTGAGCCGTTAGATGGGGAGGGCCTGATCAGACGATTGATGGAGCTCTGAGTTGGCGGAGGTTTATATTTTAAGACCCGCGCATTATTTTAATGTTTTTTAAATGTCTGCGGGGTATAAACCTTGGTTAACAGGGTTTCATATGGTTTATGAAGGCAAACTTGGTTATTTGTTTAGCCAAATGTTAAACAAATCCCACCAGGCACGTGGAGGGTTCTTATTGGCCCTGCGGGGACCAATAATCTCAAAATAGGGTTATGGCTATAATTGTCGGGGTGGGGATGTTAAAGTATTTTGGGGTTTTCTACATAATTTTTATTTATAATAGGGGCGGGGAAATATAGATGGGAGTTATATAATAAAGTTAAAATGTTAATATGGTTTTGTGAATAGAAAAATCTAAGTTTATAAGGTAAAAACTTAGGTTCTTAGGAAAATGAAAGTGGAATGGAAGGATCTTTTTACACAAGAAATGTGGCTTGTTTTGATCAAGTGAACACAAAGTTTCACTTAGTAATTCTCATGAAATGAAATGAATGAGGACCATTGAGCAGATCACAATGTCCCTAAGGGGATGTTAGTAAGTGTTCTTGGGGAAATGAAAGGGGAAATCAGTCATGCTCCACTGAACTTTGGCCACTTTGCCATGATGTTTGTGATACTCATTAAAACTGATCTACAACACCAGAATTACCTGCCTACCCAGCCTAATACACCTAACATTTTTTCTTCCTTTGATTGGGTGCATTTGAACTAGCAAACCCTTCTTTTCCTCTTTTCTTTTGGCTACCCTCCTATCTAAATCTATCCTTATCTCTTCCAAGGGCTCAGATTGAGCAATTGGGCCCTTTTCTTCTCTACCTATCAAATGATCTGCCAAGCTTGAACTGTTGAACATACCTTCTTCTCTATTCTAAAACAAGAAATTTAAACATGATCTAGCCAGGGATGAACTGTCTGGCTATTCATCAATTGTGAGAAAGTCAGTGATTGCACATTCTGAACTTGCTTTGCAACATGTAGTACAGTAGTAGCATTTTGACAAGCCACTTTCATGGTCTTTCTTTGGGGTTCTTTTTATTTCTCTTCTTCTTGAATTTTTTTATTTTTGATAATATGGAACCTTTGCAACATGGAAAGGATGATCATATTTGGCATTTCCACAGTCAATCATGAAAAATGACACCTATTGATATAGGAACCTAACAGTGGCTCCACTTGGGGATGGCTTTTCTAGGTGAAAAGCCAAGAACAGCAGGTCAGATGGCCTTATTTTCAACTCTGGCTGTAACTTAAAGCTTCCCTTTGATGCAAACTAACCACCTGGATTATTGTGGCATAGATGCATTTCTCATAAGCTGATCTGAACAGAACTACAGCCCTGGCTTTAGTGGCTGGTAAGAGTTTTTGCCATTATCTCTATATTTCCCAAGTTCTTTCTTGATTGTTTCTGGTAAACTCAAAATATATATGAAGGGTGGTATAACTGTTGGCTATTTCCTCAAAATTTGCTGCAACTTATTTCCTATCCTACCGCTGAAATAAACTGCTAAAATAAACACTTTTTATGTACAAAATACAGTCCTGTTATGTTAACAAGGAGGATCAAAATAATTCTTGAGCATTCGCCCATTGACTGGGCCTTCCTTAGCTTCTGTACCATCCAAACTCCTAAAAAAATAGGTGTTATTTCCCTGTACAGTCTGAATGACAAAAGGGCCTTTCCATAGGAAATCAAATTTGCCATGTTTTCCTTTGTCTTCCCTTCTAGAATCCCACTTCAGCACTTTGTCTCCTATGAAGAAATCTTCAACTTTTGTTCTTTTGTCAAAAACATTCTTGAGTCTATCTTGCAGAACCTGAGTTCTCTGATATACCTCCTCTCTAGTTTGTTGCAAGTGAATAGTTTGATTGATTCTCCTTTGAATGTCATTGGGTTCTGCTTGTAACTCTTGCAACAATTTGATTACAAGGATTCCCAAGGATGAGGGGAACACAACCTCCATGCCATAAACCAATTCATATGGGCTGGTTCCAATAGATCTTTTAGTGGTCAATCTGTCTGCC
The DNA here is from genome assembly GCA_000404065.3 of Pinus taeda. Lineage (NCBI taxonomy): Eukaryota > Viridiplantae > Streptophyta > Pinopsida > Pinales > Pinaceae > Pinus > Pinus taeda. The sequence goes on along the minus strand of APFE030611016.1, from coordinate 192,506 downwards.
CACAGTGCGTTTACCAGTTTTTTATGCCAATTCTTTTTATTCTCCTCTAAGACCTTTTTGATGATGTTGATCAGGCTTTTATTGGATGATTCTGCTAGACCATTACCTTGAGGGTAATAGGTTGTGCAGTGGCCTAAGGTTATATGGTACTTGTAACAAAAATTGATCATTCTTTTGGACTTAAAGGCAGCAGCACTGTCTATAATAATCTTCTCTCGACAGCCAAATCTAGACAAAATATTGGTTTCTAAGAATTGCATGATGATTGAGTCATTGGCTTGCCTACAAGGGATAGCTTCTATCCATTTGGTAAAGTAGTCCATGGCAGTCAAAATCCACTTGTGTTGTCCAGAAGAAGAAGGATGAATTTCTCCAATGAAATCTAAACCCCATTGTTGAAAAGTCCTTTCAGTTGAAATGGGTTTGAGAGGTAAGGGTAACAACTTTCTCTTGCCTTCAAAGATCTGGCATTTATGGAAAGAAACTACAATTTTTTTCACATCGGAAAATAGGGAGGGCCAATAAAAACCAGCTCTTAGAATTTTATCAGCTGTTGATTTCCAATATAAGTGTCCTCCACATTCCCGTGCATGAAATTCCTTGAGTATTTTGTTAGTTTCATCCTGAATTACGTAATTCAACAAGATACCTTCATGATTCTTCCAAATTAAAACATTGTCTATAATACAAAACTTTGAAGCTTTCATTTTCAAGAAGCGCTTTTTAGTCCTGGATAACCCTGGAGGAGCTTGTAGGTTTAACAATACAAAACATATGTCAGTATACCAAGGTGATTGTAAAAAGGCTTGATTGATCTGTGGAGTTGCCATATCCTGTTCGTTATCCAGTTCATTGATGTCAAGGGCTTGGAAGTTGGTTTCAGTCATTAATTTGGCTAACCCTTTTCCTTTTATGAGTTTTGTTGGCTTAATTTCAATGTCATACTCTAAAATGTTGGCTATCCATTTGCCCCTTTTACCTTCAATTCCTTCTTGAGTTAGAATATCTTTGACCATCGCATTTGGAACATACGCAATCACATGAGAGTACAAGATATAAAATCTGAAATCCTTGATGGCGTTTACAAGGGCATAGGCTTGTTTCTCCATGATTTGATATTTGAGTGGAGCATTTCTAAGTGCTTTGCTGAAGAAAGAAATGGGCTTCTCACATCCTTGGTCATCCTTTTGTAATAGGATAGCAGCAATAGTATGCTCAGATGAAAAGGAAAAGATCATGAAATCTCTATCAAACTCGGGGCTTGTGAGGACAGGTGTTTTAGTTAGAGCTATTTTGATTTCCTCAAAGGCTTGTTGAGCTTCTATTGTCCATTTGACTTTAGAATCTTTCTTCAGCATATTATTCAACAATCTAATTAGCTCGGCCAAATTGGGAATAAATCTTCTTAGGAAATTGATCATCCCTAGAAAGGCTTGTAATTCCTTGACGTTTCTTGGGTGAGGGACTTGGAGAATAGCTTTTATTCTGTCCGAATCAATTCTTATGCCATATTTAGAAATTATGTGACCTAGGAGTTTGCTTTCTTCCAGGCCAAACACTGATTTCTTTGGGTTCAATGTTAAGCTGTACTTTTTGCAAATTAGGAACACTTGCCTCAAATGTTCTAGATGTTCTTGGCCTGATTTTGAAAAAGTAGTGAGATCATCAAGGTATATGACTAAGAAATCATGGATATCTTTAGCAAAGGCTATGTACATTGCTCTTTGAAATGTGGCCCCTACATTTTTGAGTCTAAAAGGCATCTTTACATATTTAAAGGTTCCCCAAGGTGTTGTAAATGCAATTTTATATTGGCCATCAAGGTGAACTAAGATCTAATTAAATCCCGAGAATCCATCTAACAATGAGATCCTAGAATCACCTACTACCCTCTATAAAATGTGATCCATCTTGGGTAAGGGGTAGTGGTCTTTGAGAGATACTTTATTCAAATTTCTCAAGTCAACACAAAGCCTTATCTCTCCTGTTTTCTTCCTAGTGGGCACTAGATTTGAAATCCATTCTGAAAACCTAATAGGTGCAATTATTCCAGTCTGATACATTCTTTTAACCTCCTTTTCAATAAGGGGAAGGAGGACTGGATTAATCCTTCTCATCTTTTGTTTAAAAGGTTTTTTATTTTCTTTCAAGGGTATTGTATGTTGGATAACAGAAGTGTCATAGGATTTGAGGTCCTCATAGCTCCATGCAAAGACATCTTGGAACTCTGTAAACAACTTAATGTATTTCAGCTTTTGGTCAGGAGGCAATGTTTTGGACAGTTTTACCATTTTGGGATTTTCTGTGGTTCCAATGTTGCAGTCCTCAATTTCTACATTTAATGGTTGCATTTTTGGCTTTCTTGGAATATCATTTGAATCAAATATATCCTCCAAAGGAGTTAGGCCTGTGGGCAGAACATTATCCTTTAGCTCAATTACTTCGGATTCTCCCTCAGCCATTTCATCAAAATCCATTTGTTTCAGCTCTTGCAGATTTTCGTTATTAAAAGTTGTTGGATGCAAAATCAAATTTGTTGTTTCAGCTGATATATTTTGCTCAATTTTGTCTATTTTTTGTTGATCATCAATAGCGCTTATGTCTATGTTTGTACTTGAGAATTCTTCTTTTAAAGTGAGGAAATTATTGATTTGGGTATCATTTTCAAACACTTGCCAATTTTTCACATTATCTGGGACAGCAGGTCTATGTTTGATCTCAGCAGTAAAGTGATGATTGGGCTCGAATGGCAGCTTGCAAGTGCTGGCAAAGCTTGCCAAACTACGTGCATGTAAATTGTGTTTTCTTGGAATTTTGGTGAGCTGAGATTCTAAGAAGGTGTTCAGTATTTCACTGGCTACACCCCTATAAGCTCTTAGCCTGGGATTGTTTGTAACAAATTTTCCCTTCATTTGTTGTATTATCAAATCTGAGTCCCCTAGAATTGAAATCTTGGTCACCCCTAGACTTCTAATACTTTTAAGTCCCAGCAAAAGGGCTTCATATTCAGCCATATTGTTTGTGCATCTGAAATTTAACCTATATGCATGACCTTGAGCATGGTCATTTTGCATGTCGTGTATCCAAATCCCTACCCCTGCTCCCAATTTGTTCACTGATCCATCAAACTCTAAGTACCATAAGATTTCTTGATCACCACTAGTTTCAGGAGTTTTGGGAACTTGCTTAGTGGGCAGATTTGGATTTTGTAGCTCATATGGTATGTCCTGTTCACTTGTTACATCAATCACATCAACAATTGTTTGACCCTGGGCACTGGATTGTTCATTTATGCTTGTTGTCTGTGCTGTTTCTAGGAGTTTGGTATCAGTTTTGGGACACATCTCAGCATTGTATAAGATGAATGAACCCATATCGGATTGTATAGAATAGATGGGGAATTTTTGGGGTTTCTCTTGACTGCTAACCACATATTTCATCAATGTTTCCTGGTACAATCTCTTTGGGTGGCCAAAGACTGAAATGGTGGCATATGACATATCTAGTTGCAAAGATCCTTGGAGTTTTGCACCCCAAGATCTGGATAAGAGCATGCCATATTTATGTGGGATATCGGCTACCACCACATCCATCAAGATTGTCTTGGCTGGATATTGTACCAATGATACACAAAGGTCTTTAATTAGGTCTAGACACCTGACCTGGCTGGAATCAAATGAGAACAAGTCTTTATATGGCCTTGTGATATCTAGGTCGAGCTTTTCCATCACAGATTTAGGCATCAGGTTATGAGAAGATCCCGAATCAAACATTGCATTATGTAGCACTTTGTCATGAATGTTCAAGCTCACATAGAATGGAGGAACTCCTCCATCTACTATTTTACCATTGAATTCAGGACCAAAAAACAGTTCTGGTTGGTCATCTAGAACATTGACTACATCCCTAGTCTCTGATATTTGAAGTGACCTATTAAGCTGTTCCCTGTAAACCTGATGTTTAGCCAATTCTGATAGTGGCATGGCTATTTTCATCTTGCCTGTTTCTGTTTCTAGGTTGAAGGGTTTTTCCACTTGAATTCTTGTATTGTGGACAACATACTTTTCCTTTTCTGTTGTGTTTTCCATGTTCTTTTCTTTATCAGCAATGCTGTGAGGGACTGCATCTGTTTTATAATTTACTATAGCAGATCTATTTAGACTTTCTTTTGGAAAGGAGGAAGAAGATGGCTTATTATTTGATGGTTGTAAGTCTGAAATGTCCTCTATGATGGGCTCTTTTGGGTTGAGGTTTGTTTTAGCAGGAAGTTCTGTGAGGGGAGAAGTATTGTTTGCTCTCTTGGGTTGTTTAGTATCTTTCAACTTGCTAGGTTCAGGCACATCTATGGTTCTACTTCTTAATTTGTATTGTTTATGAACTTCATAGACTGCTGCATCATAGACTTCTTTGAAATCAAATGATTCTCTAGACTTGGTTTGAAATTGATTGAAATTATGAGCCTCTTGATCATCCTGTGTCAGGATAATTTGTTGCTCACTGTTTAAACCCATTAGATTGATTTGGGTGTCCTCTGTTGGCTCACTAGAGGTTGAGGCTTTGGCATAATTCTCTTGAAATGGAGGTCTGATGCTCTAGTTAGGGCCAGTCCTTCCAGCATTTGGGTTTTGATTTTTTCTAAAGTTTGGGTTTCTTGCTGTGTTACTTGGTTGCCCTTCCCTGGATGATTTCCTTTCAATAGTTTCCACTCTATCTCCAAGTCTTTCCATACCTTTAATGATTGCATCTAGCTTTTGCTCAAATGCATAAGGCTCTTCTTTGAAAGTTGTTTGCCTTTCAGCTCTCGCCCGATTTTGTTTAGCAATCAGGTTTGCCTCTACACTAACAACTATATTCTGCATGTCTGCTAAGCTTAACGAGGCTCTCTCCCTCAACTAATATGCCATGTTAGAATCAAATCCATCAGGGAATTTGATCAAGGCTAAATCAGGGGGATGTCTAAGGTTCTGAGGAATAGCACTATAGACATTATTGAACCTGGCACAGTAGTCTTGAACGGTTTCTTGTGGTCCCCTTTTTAAGTTGTCATATTCAGTTAAAATGTGTAAAGGGTCTTTCTTCTTTTCCCATCTGTTTAAGAAGGATTGATAAAGTGCTTTTGGATTAGCTATGGAATTTACAGCAAGTGCTCTAAACCAAGTCCTCACATCACCAGTTAGACTTTGAACAAAGATCTTCATTCTCACATCATCATCATCTATTTCATAGATCTCTAAATAATCTTTCATTTTCTTGGTATGTTGTTGAGCTATATAGGAGCCAGTACCATCAAATTAGGTGATTTTTCTTTGGTAATCTTGAGGCATAGCCCTTGGATTTGCAGCCAACTGCAAAGGAGCATAACGGTTTGCCATATTTACAGGGATAAATGGGACAGTAGGAAGGAATAAGATGGTTGGAACAGCGGGGATAGGAGTGGAAATATGAGTGGTGGATGGGGGAGTGGAGAGAATAATTTGAGGTGTGGATGAAGAGCTTGGAGAGAATATAGTGTTGACAGAAAGGACTGCTGCTTTCCCAGGGGTAAGCTCAGATTTTGCAGGATTTTGCTAAAGTATATCAAAGTTTAAATCAACAGATTCTAGACTTTCTTGTCTCCTAAGGGTCTTAGAGATCAAGTTATGATTTTCAAAGATGGTTGGAGGATTAGGATCTGGATTTGATCTGGTGTAACGAGTTTTCTTTTTTGGAGCCAGCTTCTAAATCTGTTTTTGGTATTTTCTAGAAGTTTTTGAAGATTACAAATTTCTACAATATTCTGAAGGAAGCCTTTTCTCTTGAAATATAGAACACAGATAGCTTTGAAGTTTCCTTAAAATATGTCAAAGACAGGAGACTGATAAAATTTTTGAGACAACTGTTTAGAGCGTAAAACTAAATTGGAGGTTGAGTCTCAAAGGCTACCTGGCTAACTTGAGTCTCCATTAGTAGCTTTAGAAAATAGACAGCAGTAAGGAACAGTCATTCAGGTCCCCAGTGGAGTCGCCAATGATGTTATCACTTAGGTTTTTCCCTGCCTCCAGAAGGGAATACGGCCGAGGTAACCACTAACCAATATTTTAGTTGCAGATCCTAGCCAATCTGCAACCAGAGAGGGCTCTCTCTTTATGATTTAGATTTGTTTGATTATATGTTAGGCTAGTTATGAAGCACAAGTTTTGTTTGGTGTTTGGAGGATAACATTCAGTAGAACAAGGCTGTAACAGAGAGAAGTTCAGACCATTGGGTTGATGGAGTCTAATGGAAATAAACCTCTGGGTATGGTTTCTTTGGCAATAGGGAAATAACAGAGCAAGGTAATTAAACACAAAACAACTTTCAAGCTGAAATAAGATGAAATGAAGTCAAGGAATGAAAGGCAATCAAGAATCTTTCATTACGTTAACAGAGGGAAATTGTGTAAACATTATTAGGGAGTAGTTAAGAATTCCTTGATGATATTTAGAGTGGAAAAACCAGGGAGACAGGAGAAATCAAGAATTCCTACCTATGCTAGTTCTAGGGAAAACATTAAAAATTGACAAGAATTGAACACAGAGTACAGCAAAGTAAATTTTGAGTTATTCTTTTTTCCTGTAACTTAGAACATGATATTCAGATGGTAAAAAAACACAGATACAATAACACAAGAGTAAAGAAGACTTATTGATCCATGCATTAACACGAGAATTCTACAATATATCCTTCTGCCATTGGTTCCATAACCATCAATTTCACCAACACAGCATTCTAACAAATTTTATTTCAGAAGAGTTCTCAAAACATACAGCACAGGTCCAGAATGATATTCACCATCCAACAACAATACATATCTTGAGAAGGTATTTATAAAAGATTTTACAAAATATCCCGTAGGAAAATATCAAGTAATAGATTTATCCATCTACTTTGGCAGGGGCAATAACTGATATGGATGACCACACAGAAATGAATGAAGGAATAACTATGCTATACTGGCCGCCTTAGGTGTCCTGTTGTTGCTGACTTTTTGGCTCAAATAGTCAGTTGATGGGTGCTTCTCTGAGTTGCGTTCCTGATGTATTATCACCTGCCACCTGTGCCTGAGTTTGTTTGAATGCTTTTAGCGTGAATTCCATCTTTTGTCGATTTGATTTTCTGATAGGAGACCCATACATTGCAATTTAATTTTAATGCAGACAATTTACAAAAAGAGAATCAAACTACCTTGGCAAGACCTCAAGCATACTCTGCCACCATTGATCTATTGGTAACTGATGCTTTTTCAGTTTAATAAATGTCTCATCAACTTTAGTATACCTGTACTAATTTGGCTAGACTTCAAAGAGATGTGCTATCTCATGCTCAATGTAAAACGAATTTTCCAATTTATCATATAAACTTTGTCCAGAGGGAGGCACTGTCTCTTCTGAACTACTTGATGATGCTGTAATTTGATTGGTAACATAGGTATTTAGCCTGTGAGCATACTGTTCATGTTTTAACAGCCTCCCATTGCTAGTAAATAAGCTGGGTAAACCTTTGCTCTGTAATACTACAAACTTCTGTCTGAAGGAATTTACCTCTGTCTGCATTTCTTGAGACTTTCTTTCTATAGTTTGAACAAAATTCCTCATGGTCAGCACCTTCTTGACTCTAAAAAATAGTGTCTGTCTTATTCTGAATAAATAGAGATGCTAGCTACTCACTGGTATGAGTATTCAAAAAATGAATCAATTAATTGGCTTGCTTAGGCTTGTTTTCCAACAATGCTTTGGCCTTTTTAGTCTCATATTGAGCTAACCCTATTAATTCAATCTGGTCAAAAATAGTCTGTATTGTTTTCCATTGATCAGCAATAGACTGGCCAATTTTATCCCACAAAATAGTTTTGATTTCTGTTAGAGTTTTATGAAGAGTGAGGTCCTTTTCCAAGGCTTTTATTTTATTCTCCAAGGCCTTCACTTCTCTTGTTTTCTCAGCCACAGTCATTTTTGATTTGTCATAATTTACCTCAATCTTGGCCAGTTTTTCCTTGGATTCTTTTAATTCTCCCATTTGGAGTTCCAAAGCCTTTCTCTCTTTCATCATCTCTTCCATGCTCGAGCTGGAATCTTGTCCTACTATTGTTGTAGTTGTTGCTGAAGTCGAGGTACCTATTGTTGATGCTGGAACAATAGGATGAGCTGCTATGGTGACTGTAGGAGGAGGAACTGTAAGATTTCGAGCTGTTTGAGCTGGCTGAGAGGCCAACTCCTCCTGTTTTCCTTGTAGTGCTATCTCCAAGGCTTTCTCTGTCTCCAGCAGTCTCTGATTCATCCTCATTAACAAACTTACCACATCCTCCTCTACTCTTTGTTGTGCCACTTCTGTGGTCTAAGGGTGCATTGTAGCTGGTAGCTTAAGTTGTCTTCTAAGGGCTGCTATGTCTTCCTCTTTATTTTTTATTAAGGCCTGTGTGCCCTTGGGATCCTTGGGATCATGTCTCAATTCCATGATAATCTCCCCCATGGATTTAATTCTATTATCCTTGGCTAATGAGGAGGCCTTCTCTAGTTCCAATTGGGAAGAAGTGTTGTATAATGAATTCTGTACTTTATGAGCCAGTAATGCTTTGTCTACCAAGGTGGAGTATACCATTTCTCCAGTTTTTTTGTGTAACTCAATCTGGTCCGTTGGGTGGATGTCTTTAGCAACAACTTCCAGATTAGTTCTGATATAATCAATAGCTAACTATGGCTGTTGTGTGGTGGGCCTGAAGTGACTAAGGGTCATCTTCCCTACTTGGATATCATAGGCTGCCATTAGCCTTTGTTGATTGGTGGGAGCCATTCTTAGCAATTGGTTATATAACTAGAATCTTACTGGCTCATTTCTGGCCTTGATTTCAGTGAATGCTCTCTTGATGTCAGAGCCTTGCTTTCTCTGTTGCTTGGTGGATGTAACCTCCACACCATGCTGTCTCTCTTGCTCATGATGAAATGAGCTATTAGATGTTTCCAAAAATGGAGGAATCTGTTGTTCAGATGTTCCCCCAACCCTTAGGTTTCTTGTTGTCTCCTCTGTAAATTCTTCTTCAGAGTAGAGGTTCAACCTTTGCCTCTTCTCCCCTTGTTGTTGTGTGGATGCCCTTGTGGGTGTATGTTCTGGTCTGTCCCTTTTTTTGCCTCTTTCCTCATTGAGAGGAGTTTGTAACACAGGGATTTCTGTTACCTTTGCTTGTGTTGAAGGGCTTTGCTCTTGACCATTTTCCTGGGCTGTAGCTGGTTGATCTGCCATTGTATTTTTCTCCTTTGAATGTTGTAATTCTTTGCCTTTTCCTGCAGGTGGAGTAGTCTCTTGGGAAGGTTGTTGTGAAGGTGTGGCAGATGATGTGCTCATCCCAATGTGTTGTGGTAGTGTGAAAGGGACCTGTCCAAAAGAATCCAAGTCAATTGTCTTCTCGAATTCTTTCGTTTCCTTTTCTAATCTCTCTTCTTTAGTAAGCTCTTCAACTAGTGTACCCTTTACCCATTCCTGTTGATTGGCATATTGTTTAATCTGGGGGATTCTGTGGTGCACATATCCTGCAAGCTTGTTTTTGACTCTTCTAAAGCTTATGAAGTGTTCACGGTCATATGGTGCCCAATAAAAACTTTGTTTTAGCATAAGTTCATCTCTTAGTACCTTGTCTGCATCATCCCACGCTTCTTGCCTCTTATTGAAGACAAAAGGGCCCAATTGATGTCTTATATTGAGCTGTGCATTTTTTCTAGTACCATGGAAATGAGTCAAATTTGAACTACTGAATTGCCTAAAGTATTCTAGGGAAAAGAGTCTCATGGGGACATACTCCGATAGATTGTAGGGGGATAACTGACAGCCATAAATCCTGATCACTGTGTGGTTTTGCTAAAAATACCAGTCACTAATGTTGTAGCCCTTTGAGAGATGTAAAATTCTCTGCATTTCAGCAGAGAGCCTATCAGGAGGACTCATCATCAACAGGGAAGTGGCTGGGTATATGAACAGGTCAATGAACTCACAATATGTATAAGGGGAAAGGTGAACTTCATGGAAAACTGAGGTCCAGAAAATCACAGACCTCCTCTCTCCTTTGGGGTCTAGTCTTTTAAGAGGAACTTGGAAACTATCAGGTTGATAGTACAACAGTAGATGATATATATCTGATGTATATTTGAACACTCTTTCTCTCTCCAAAATCATGAATTGCTCATGGATTTTATTGCTATGAAGGTGGCATAGTCATACTTGACAGTAGGGGGCTTTCCTGGAGTGAATATGGACATCAATACTAACACAGTTTCATCAACATACTCACTGGTTTTGCATCCTAAAATGTAGGATATCATGTCTATAAGGAGTTTCCCTGCCTCATTGAACCAGACTTCATGATAAGGAGGAGGATGATCAGGCTAGCACTTTGGTAGCATAAACAACTGACCAATTCTTGTTATCTATGAGCCAGGAAGCTTGGCACCTTGATCAAGGAAAAGTTTCATGGTGAGAGGAACCAGATGTTGAGTTGGCTCAAATTTCAACATCTCATTTATGTACTGAGGAGTAATATAGAAGAGTACAGATCCAGATGGAGTCAATATTTCTCTTTGTTTGGGATCATAGTTTGCACAGCATAACTAGATGAAATCAGGGAGCACATTCACTGAAGGGAGGTAATAGATAGGTATGTTGGGTTCCCAAATTCTCAGGACGTCAGTGTTGCTCCTGTGGCTATTTCTAATTTCACAAAAGGCTTGTAGTTTGAGGTTTGAGACCCATCATATCCTTAATCTGGAAGTCTTTGTTAGCAAGAGGTATCCATTCCAACTCCTTATGTGGTGCATTCAAGGGTGCAATATTCAAGGCCACTCGAGCCTCCATTTTCAGTTTGTTAAGTGAACTTTAACTTGAGGTTAGAGATTTTTGGAGTAACAAACAATAGAGTACTGGTTTTGGTCTTCCTTAGGAAATCACAGACTACATTATGTTTGTAGAGAATGCTGCCTTGGGTGAAATTCACAGTCAATTGCAGAATTTGGTTGGGAGGTTGGAAAAAACAGGGGAAGGGCGCTCCTTTTATAGTTGTTTTTGGTGATTTTGCAGGTGGAAATGAGCTCGACTTTCAGTTTAATCGGCAACTTATAGAGGAAAACAAGATTTACGAGTTTTATTTTCGAAACAATGATCAAATAGTGGCTTAAAATGCATAGGTTTCCAGGCAATAGTGTATCTTACTCGAATTTAGCTCTTCAGGTGATTTTAATAGAGAATTTTGGAAAAACAAGGGTTTACGGGCGAATTTATCAGGTAAATACCTATTTTACAGGCGACCGGTATGAAATGTGGTTGCATACTAAGCTGAGGGGGCTAGGTTTGTAGTGTGAAATCACCTGGGTGGCAGACTGGAGCTTTTGGTGTCGACTGGACGTGAGGTGCATGTAGCGTCTCTGTAAATATAAAAATAGCAATAAACATAAACCGTCGTTTTCATGCCTTTTTAACGAAATTTTGGGCTTTTTTGGACTTTTTGGCACTTTTTGGGGATGACGTCAGCATGACGTAAATTTGTCCGGTAGCGGAGTATGGAAGGTGACGTGGCAGATGACGTGGTCGCTGACATGGATGGATGACATGGCAGACACGGCGGATGGAACAGTAGCATGGGCGTTGGCGTGGGTGCAGACGTGGTGATGACGCAGGCAACGGGACTAGGAGGCAGTTTCTGGTTTTCATCAGACTGCTTTTGGTACGGGGGTGGTTTGCATCAGAATGGGCCCGATGCAATAAGAATGTGATAGGTGTCTTGCGGTACGATGGGAAAACCGCTTTCTGTCGGGCGCTATCGTCCAGACATCGGAGCGCCTCCGATATTGATGTGAGCTTTTGGATGGGGAGGGCCCGATCCGATGGTTGACGGAGCTCTGAGTTGGTGGAGGTTTATATTTTAAGACCCGTGCATTATTTTAATGTTTTTTAAATGTTTGCGGGGTATAAACCTTGGTTAACAGGGTTTCATATGGTTTATGCAGGCAGACTTGGTTATTTGTTTAGCCAAATGTTAAACAAATCCCAGGGGGTGCGTGGAGGGTTATTATTGGCCCTGAGGGGACCAATAATCCCGAAATAATAGGGTTATGGCTATAATTGCCGGGGTGGGGATGTTAAAGTATTTTGGGGTTTTTTACATAATTTTTATGTATAATAGGGGCGGGGAAATATAGATGGGAGTTATATAATAAAGTTAAAATGTTAATATGGTTTTGTGAATAGAAAAATCTAAGTTTATAAGGTAAAAACTTAGGTTCTTAGGAAAATGAAAGTGGAATGGAAGGATCTTTTTACACAAGAAATGTGGCTTGTTTTGATCAAGTGAACACAAAGTTTCACTTAGTAATTCTCATGAAATGAAATGAATTAGGACCATTGAGCAGATCCCAATGTCCCTAAGGGGATGTTAGTAAGTGTTCTTGGGGAAAGGAAAGGGGAAATCAGTCATGCTCCACTGAACTGTGGCCACTTTGCCATCATGTTTGTGATACTCATTAAAACTGATCACCAACTTGCTTCTGCAACACCAAAATTACCTGCCTACCCAGCCTAATACACCTAACATTTTTTCTTCCTTTGATTGGGTGCATTTGAACTAGCAAACCCTTCTTTTCCTCTTTTCTTTTGGATGCCTTCCTATCTAAATCTATCCTTATCTCTTCCAAGGGCTCAGATTGAGCAATTGGGCCCTTTGCTTCTCTACCTGTCTAGTGATCTGCCAAGCTTGAACTGTTGAATAGATCTTCTTCTCTATTCTAAAACAAGAAATTTAAACATGATCTAGCCATGTTTGAACTGTTTGGCTATTCATCAATTGTGAGAAAGTCAGCGATTACACATTTTGAACTTGCTTTGCAACATGTAGTACATTAGTAGCATTTTGACAAGCCACTTTCCTGGTCTTTCTTTGGGGTTCCTTTTATTTCTCTTCTTCTTGAATTTTTTTATTTTTGATAATATGGAACCTTTGTAGCATGGAAAGGATGATCATATTTGGCATTTCCACAGTCAATCATGAAAAATGACACCTATTGATATAGGAACCTAACACCTTCGTTTTTTTTTACATTTGAAATTTTCAATTATAATGTACACAATTTCTTATTTGATTCTAGTGCATTGGAAAATGTGATGTCCCTATCTGATGCAAAGAAAATCAATGCAAAATGGGATAAAACAGATGCACAAATCATTTCGCTTGACAAGACTCTTGTCCATGAAATTGTTGAACTCAAAAATGTGCTTATTCATTTATCATATGATCACTGAGTTCACCAATGTATAAACGTAGTAATTGTGGACATTCCTTAAGAATATGGTGTATTATTAAGCAGGGATTGGTCAAGCAAGTTACAAGGGTACTTCACAACAACTTGGTCACATTTGTGGCTTGCATATAAGGTCAGAAACAACTAGATCTAGGTGAACTCAGAGTGATTTATGAATCGCATGGTAAGTCCCTTAAAGGGTGAGAATGAGCCAATGGCTTTCACGGACCTTGTGTTTGGAAATTGGTTTTTGGAAACTGAGTGCTATCTTGCTCAGACATCCTTGGTCCCACCAGATACACATTTGAAGCTCCTTCCTAGTCCACTGTCCAACTGGTGAAAATGATAGTTGTACAATTAGTAGTAATAATATTTATAGTACTAGTGTAGTATACAGCCCTTGTACATATGATATGTGGAATTTTTATTTTGAGTGTTCCAAAACACAGGAGGGCTCTAGAGATGGTTTTGTTTTAATAGACCTACGATAGAGAAAACATATGATCTTTAGCTGCTTGGAATTCGAGTGCATGAACAAAGCTGAAGAATAAGAAGCACTCATATTGGGTTTGCAAAGAGTCGTCGACCTCAACATTGCAGTTCTCAAAGCAATATGTGACTCATAAATTATTGTACAAAAATTACGTGATACCATACACTGTGTGTCACCTCATCTCAAAAGTTACCAACAAGAGGTATGGCATTTGGTTTCACATTTCCAAGCTTTTAATATTTTCTTTTGTTCCTAGAATGCATAACGTAACTGCGGATGAATTGGAAAATTCTGCTACTTGGTTATCACTACTTATGGACGGTTTTTCTGTAGAGATTATTTAAAATCCACTCATCCCTGATAATATTAATAATTTACATATTTTCAATGATGACCAATAGATACTACATTTTATGGAAAACGTCGATGTATTCAAAGATGTAGTGATCAATGAAGACAAGCATGAGAAGGCATTCCAAGATGTAGCTATAAAAACCAAAGGAAACCTCATGCCGAAAGGTGTGGTATCATTAGAAAAAATTTATGACTTTCATAATCGAATGAGTAGGTTGGCCCTGGCCTAGGGTTCACGTAGTCACAAAAAAAATAAAAAAAAAATATGTTTGATTACTTAAAGAACTAGAATATCATCATGCCCAAAAGCATAAGAAGTCTTTATGAGAAATGTGGGTTGGATACATGGAGGTTCCTTTATGATAACAGACCTCAACATGTGAATAGAGGATGAGAGGACAATGACTTATCAACAACAAAATCAAAAATTAATCTAGTACCCGAATGTAAATTTTCTTTTTGTTAACAAGTTACTCAAAACTTTATACATTACTAGATAATTCTGGATTGTTGCACCAAGAGGAGGCTCTCCAACTTAGCATGGAAAATATTTTGTAAGAAAAATAAAATAAAATAAATAATTAAAATAAAATTGAGGTAAAATAGTCAAATTATCATCAGGGATCCAGGTTTTTGATAAATATATCTATATATATATTATATAATCTATATATATATATATATATATATATATATATATTATATTATATATTATTAAACTAGCCTATATCCATTTTAACTCTAGATTTACCAAGTTTCTTGAGGGTTCAAATCTCTTTTCACTCTAAACAAAGTTTGCACCTCAAAAAATTTGATCATTTTTAATACTTGGTAGATCTTAAGTTAAGAAGGATCTAATCTAGTACACAAAAAATATTCCCAATTTTAACTATTATAATGTGTTTGAGATCCAAACTCCCCACCTTTATGTCTCTATAATTTTTAATGTATATATAAAATATTGCTATATAATGCATATTTTCAATAGCAATTTTATAGATATTTAATATATTCCATTGATTTCACATTTAAAAATATTTTTAGAGGATAAAATATTTTCATATTTGCGCACCACTGGCTGAAATATGAAAATGAAAATGAGTCAATGCATAGACAAAGAAAATGCGCGATAACACTACTACTAGCTTACATTTTCTATGCTAGTGAAAATATCTGATCCACATATAGTTTCATCATTTTTTGATGATTCAAAGAGGATATACTTGTCTACGACAACAAAAAATTTACCAATGTCCATCTGTTAGCTACAGAATGCCCCCTAAGGGTGCAGGTGGCTCTTGAACTGGATGATGGGGTGTGTTTGATTGAGAAAAAGGAGACAAAGGTGTTATCAATACAAATTTTATGGTGGCCAAATGGCATGGGAAAAAAAACTATACAAAGTGGATATCACTATGGATATAAGAGATTATGGAGAGTTAGATTCTTGGAGACATCCACTTGGATTTCGGAAAATTAAGAGTTACATAGACCCTGCAACTTGTGGAAGATTATTCAAAGTGAATGGGGAACCTGTTTTCATTCATGGAGGGAACTAGATAGTGCCTGATGGTTTGTTGTGCCTTTCATAAAAGCATTGCAAAGTAGATATCAATTTCCATTTTGATATAAATTTTAATAAGATTCGTTGGTGGGGTGGTAGTTTAGCAGAGCAGACAAAATTCTATCACTATTGAGATCTATATGGCTTGTTAGTTAGGAAAGAGTTATGTATCACTGGGGATGTTGACAGGCGTGGTATTCTTGTTTCAAACCAAAATAGGCCATTAGATCATAATAATTTTTCTTATATGTGCAAAGGACAGAGTCGAAATTTTATGCAACCATGCAAGTTTGGCACTATCGGTTGGAGGCAATGAGCAACACCCACCAAATAACATCAATGTAGCTCTAAAGAATCGCTTGCATCTATATCCTTCTTTCAAGTCCCCTAAGATTAGAAAAAATTTAATGAATTCACATAAATGGCCCAAATATTCTGAAGATCCTAGTCGATACCTTGATGGAACTCGTGCATACATAAAAGGATCTTTATGGGATGGATTTGCCAATGGAAATGGATAATTAACAAATGGACCATATGAAATCCAAAATCTAGAAAACTTTTTCAAGGATGACTTTTATCAACATGGGTTTAATCCTGAGGTGTGTTCTATAGGTATGCCACTTGGAACCACTATCAAAGAAAAAATGCCTCTAGAAGCCTAGAAAATTTCACTATTTTAGAAGCTCCCAAGTGGCTACATTAAAAATTATTATTATTATTATTAATAAATTTAAGATGAGATAAGATTTTTGTATTTGATAATTTTTTGAGGAGGAATGCATCCCACTAAGATCCATTCCACATGAATGAGGCGAAGCAGGTGGAGAAATGGTGGATCAGATCTTGGGCACACGTTGTTCGTAGGTAGGTCTTGTTCTTGTTAAGGTACTATGAAAAATAAAATGATTTCTTTGTCAATTTTTTTATCGCAGTAAAAATGAATGATATGGGTAAGGATTTCTATACTAGAGCTCTGGTTTCATGATCTACCCTATAACTGAAGTTGTTGTAGCCATTTCTAGGGTTTTCATTTTTATAAGGTAAGAATGGTAGATAATTATCTGGATGTGAATTAGGGTGAAGACCAAGCTCACAGGTGCACTTCCTTGTGAAGTAACAAAAAGGGGAAACGGAGGATGTTGGAAATGCAGGGTTTCTGGAGTGGGTGAGGGTCCTATTTTAGACTTTGAAGTTTTTCTATTAATAATTTTTAATGGAAATCAATCAGAGAATTGTATGGGGGAATATTTACTTACGGGGAATATGGTCGTGACGTTAATATGTCAAAAATACCAGTGGACAAAAACAAAAGATTTAATTGATGAGAAGTATAAGTGGGAGTAAGAGGAAAATTGTTTGACAGAAGAACAATATTGGTGATAAAGAATTATCGTATGTTAAAGTGAGTGTGTGCAAAAAGAATTGGAAAATTATTTAAAGAATAATAATAAGCCAAGTGAAGGTTTATGTGGCTTGTCAAGTAAGAACAATACCAACTCTTTAGAACAACATAATGGAAGGAAGAAGATATAGAGGCCTTGAATGGAATAAAAGGTTAATCATGTAACAATATCCGGGGTAAATGTGCATATAAAAAGGCTAATAGGAACAGAAATACAATAAACATACTAGTCATCAAAATCCATATATACATCAGTACATTTGCACATGAAAATCAAGGGAATGAATTTTTGCATTAATAAATGCAATGAACCAACCAGAGATGGGACTACCACATTCCACCTGACCATAGATTGGCTGAGCTAAGTCTCTCTTCAGCCAATCACCCTCGTGCCATATTCCAAGCATGAATATGGGATCTTAGAGAACACATCAATCAAAACTTATCCAGGGCTTCCAGAGGCCACCCACCTCAACCTATCAAATAGTGATTCCACCTCACAGTTGGACATCACCAAAAGCCATCATCAGATTAGTCTCCATCTAAGCCTTCTAGGGCTTCCAGAGTGTTTTTCCAACCAAGGCTTCCAGAACTAGTAACTCAACCCACAACTTATACAGGGCTTCCAGAGCGTTTGTCCAACCAAGGCTTCCAGGACTAGTAACTCAACCCGCACAGGACTTCCAGAGCATTTGTCCAACCAGGGCTTCTAGGACTAGTAACTCAACCCAAGCTGTTACAGGGCTTCCAAGACTTGTAACTCAACACAAGCTATGGAAAAATGAGAACCAACCAAAACAAAACAATGAAAGTAAACCCACAATCACAATGGCTATCCAAGAAATGGCAAGGCTAGGAAATCCACTGTCAATTCCAGCTATCCTCCATGCCAATGACAAATCATAACCAAGGAACCACATGCATGTGCCATGCATGCCAAAACTAGTGAAGAAATCATACATGCAACTCAGTACCTGCAAGAAAATATGATGTAGCTCCTGATGTCAATGCCTTCTTGCGTCCTACTCTTCCTTTGCCTTCTTGCTCCAAGAATCCAAGTATGCCACACCCTCCAAGAGTGCTCCAAGAAAGTTCTAAGTAACCAAGAGTATGAGAGAGGTCCAAAACTACACTGACCAAGTCTTGCCCACTGATCCTCATAAGCCTTTTTATTAATGAGGCCTCTATTTTCTTCATTTTCCATTATTTTCCTTCAATTTCCTCCTCACATGCAACCTATGACCTTTCATCTTCCTTTTCTCCTAATTTCCATTATTTTCATAAATAAAATGCCAATTAATGCCTCATGCCTTTTCAAAGCCTTAGCCATTGCCTCTGCCAATTTCCTCAGCCATAAACAACCAAATGAACACCTCCCAGGATGTATTTCCCACCATTTAGCTTGGAATACGTGTCCCATCATCTGTTGTATTTGTATGTTTTTACATGGAATTTTCACAAGAGCTGTTACAGAACCCTCCTGCTTGGGGGAACATTATCCTCGGTGTTCAATGACACCTATAACTAACATGGCTACTGAAAACAAAACATACTTCCCATAGATGTTTATAACAAAGCTCGTTGCAGTATTTACAATGAAAGATCTACTCAAAATTAAAACATCATGACAACATACAACATTTTGGAGCTTTATAACATAGCTCATTACGGTAGTTACAATAACCACATATACATATACACATATGTACATTTTCTCAACCAACAAATAAAATAATATGAATCAACAACAAGGGAATCTAGAGGCTCACACCTCCACCCTCAAATTAATACTAGGATCCACCTCCTTCCCAGGAAGTTTAGAGTCTACTACAAATTCAAATCTGCATCCAATGTCCAGCGCTATAATCCCGCGCCGCTTGTCCTTTCAACGAACAATTACTAGCTCATTATTCCAGGGCACACTCCCAATGTGGATTTGATTCCATATGGCAATGCTAATGACCAAAACAAATCCATCTATGACCTTCCCTTCTTTGCTAAACAATCCCTTGGGAATCTGGTCACCCCTTCTATGTAGTCACTCACCTTCCAAGTTGCATTGGCACCCCCATCCAAGGCAGTCAATCCCTTAGCAAGGCTTCCTCGCATCGAATGATAGAAAACCAAGGCATATACCTGCCTCAACACATCATACCGGTCATAGCATGCTCATGGAAATCAAAGGACAATATTGGGTACTAGTGTCCCACAATGGCCCTGCTCCTGAAGTGCTTTACCAGCATATTGTAGCATGTTTCAATTCCTTTGCTGCTGCTGCTAATTCTTGCAGTCGATTTCAATCACCCAATCAAGCATTTCATGCATTCCTATATCAAGCACATAACTTCCATTAGATTTAAAATAAATTGAAATAAATTCACATCATGCCTCATTAGTAGCTTGTCAATAAGGTACATTTTCAATCTTGTTCGCTTCCTATCACAACAAGTCAAACTAGCATACTTGACCGAATCAATGTATATAAAGATATCCCATCAGGTTACCTCAAACACAACCATCATAGATCAAAATCATAAATCACATCTAACCATCATAAACCAAAATCATAGATCCCATATAATTATCATTTACCATAGTCATAAATCACATGCATAATAGAACTGAAATAAAATGCCGATACTTATCCTTTCATTGATCCTTAGCTTCTACCTTTGTCTTTATTCCATACACACTCCGGATCCATTGCTACACTCGAGAAACACCCAAAGCCTTCTCCTCAACCATGTGCATAGACACATAGAGTGCATCACACATATACAACCATATAGCATACCACACCATGCAATACATGCATCTACACCTCACCTACAACACATACACCTACACCCAGTGTATACAATACAATGAATCCATCTATACCTGATGTGAAATACCACCCAATACATGTATCTACACAGGGTACTACACAAGTACACATGTTGCAATACCATGACTACATGATGCATATACATAATACCACATGCCCATAACACAACATCGACGACACACACACAATAACACACATACACCAGTACCATATATACAACAGGTACACACTACCAACTATACACTGCACCACCTGCACAACATGTTCACAACATCACATGTACATGGCGCCACCTGCACAATGTGTACACAATGCCAGATGTACACTACACCACTGTACAACATGTACACGATAACACATGTACACAGTACCAGATGCACGATGTGTACACAACACCATATGTACATATAATCACATGCACTACATGTACACAACAACACATGCTCATAGCACCCTATGTACAACATGTACACAACACCACATGCTCACAACACCACTTCTATAATCATGCACACAACACCATATGTACAAAGCACCATATGTACAACATGCACACAACACCAAGTGTACATATCATTGCATATCCAGCATGTAGATAGCATCACCCGTATATCCAACATGCATAGAGCACCATATGCACACACACCGCATATACATCATGAAGGTGGTACAATATGTATACACCACCCCATATGCCATATTCACATAACCCTATTTGTATCATCCTGTACATAACATTGCATAAATAACATGTACACATGATATGTATACATAACACCACAAGTGCACACATCATAGATGCAAAATGTACAACATATACAACGTATGCTCAACAATAATACCACACATCCAAAACCACACTATCCTTACCAAGAAACCTTACTTCTGGTATCTCATCAATGCTTATCCCGACATGCCGCAAACCACACTACTTTCTCTTTGTTGATGTATCCTTCAACATTACCTGTTATAACATAGACATAGGCATAATACAAGTATACAATATCAAATCATACCGACATGATACTAACCTCGTATATTTGGCGTGACTATTATTCCCAATTGATTCCTTGTAAGAGCAGGAACCTCTTCATGTTGTTCTCCTGCATAAGAAATCATTCCTCCACAAGAATGATCCCTGACAACCCTGTTAGATAGTAACATAGATACATGGATACATACATACATATATAAACGTTAGCATAAAACAATTATGATCCTGTCAGACAACAACATACATACATACATATATACATATATATAAACTTCAACATAATCATGATCGAAAATAATTACTAGATAACATAAAGTCTAGGTTAAGAAAACTTCCTTATTTATGCACAAGCATTGAGAGAAATAGTTCCCAGCATATTCAAAGCATATGGCACCTCTGATATATTTACTTTACCTTTTCTGGTTACATTTCTTGTGTTCGCACTGCTACTGTTCATTTAGCATAATGGACCCAACCAGTCCAACCAATTGCCATAGTCTTACCTTTCGATGTGCTTACTCATGCATAGAGCTTCATCTGGGTCTTATATCATCGGTTGGGTACCACAAATCTCTCCTGATTTCCATCAAAATTTCCTCTTTCCCAACCAATTCCCAACACTCAAAACATAAAAAGGCAAGACACAAAACAAACAAGAAGAAGACCATAAAAACAAATAACAACATGACTCTGAAAACAAACTGGTATGGCCATACACTAGACATAAGAAAAGCCACAAATCAAGCTCAACAATTCATAAAATACCAAAAGCACAAGACTAAAACAAACACCATGACTCAATCCCCATGGATCCCAGGGAGAGCTCAACCTGAGCCTTCTTCAAGATTTCATGGCAACCTCTCTTGCCATGCAACTCCCTGCATCATGCTCACACATGTCAACCACATGTTTCGAATATCAAGACAATCATATTTATCAATTTGAAATCAACGTTTACAAACAATCATGTCATAATCCATAGTCATTAGACATAATGCTACAACTATCAACTACATTCAAGTACATATCAACTGTCTCAACACATACATGTTGGTACAATCATTTTAAAACAAAATCATTTGAACACATACTCATATTAAGCAATTCATCAATCATTCAACCAATCGCAAAGATACCATGTTAAATAAATCAATTAGATGACATCATAGACACCAAACACTCAAATATCAAATAGATGACATAATCAACTATGAAACACCAAATATGATACATAAGAAAACTCATACTTTAGTGTACCTCAGGGGAGGCTATCTTGTCTGCATAATCAATCTAGTTAGCATGATACAACTTCACAACATATCAACTCAAAAATAAATCATGGTTTCCATAACAGTAACTCACTAACATGTTCATATTACAAGCTCATAAGCATTTGTCATTCATGCATAATAATAACATATATATGATCAATCTAGATTAGTACAACACCATATCACAAATATGTCGGATCATATTTGAATATTGCAACCATAACCATCTGCATATGTCAAACCAAGTTAGCACAATACATATAACATCAAGATATTCAATGTAATGAACATAACCATCACCCATATGACCAATCCAAATTACGACATCAATATCTCAATGAAATAACTCTAATCATCAAGTTAATAGCATATAACAATAATAAGCTATATATCAAGCTCATCATCAACATAAAATAGAATCATCAAGCTAACTTTCATAGACCAATCAACAATTTAACCTATAACATACTCATAAGCAACATATAGCATAATCATCATGTTACCTAATATAAAACAACAATAGAAATGCATACAACTACAAGTTACTATCATTCTTGACTATCCGACACATGTGCATATAACTACAGTAATCAACCAACATCTATCATGAATGTAACCATAACATAAAAACACATGTACATAAACCTAGTGTATATAAACTTAATGCATATAAAAATCCTTAACTTACATACCTAAATGCCCACATGCAATACATGTATGATGATCTTCCCTTGCCTCGAGGTCCAATGCTACAACTTCACTTTGATTATCTGCATCTCTTGATTTATCTTAGCCAAATCACTAGCATCATAACAACCAATAGCACAATGTTGACCTAAATTTCATACCATGACATCACAAGGCATGTTTGACCTACTATTCATGCATACTATAACGAAGAAGATACATGCATAACAACTGCATATACACACATAACAAATGAGTACAAAACCATATACGCATCATTCTAACTATAGTTCAGTCATCAATGCATGACCATATCAACTACACAAACCATGACCTCATGCATGACAAAAGCCATTACTCCATTGTTCACTTTTCCACATGCAACCAAAAATTTGCATAAGCAATGCCAAATCAACTACACCTATGCATAAACACATGTAGTCAAACATAAGTAATCAATTATTGTAATCAACCTACAAAACTAATACATGTAATCAAAATATTTAAAAAATGTAACCTAACATATAAGGATGTAAGTAGGTATCATGAAACGAACATGTAAACAACATATAATCCATACATAGTCAGTGACATAAAAATCAAGACATTGCGTCTATTAATTTGAAATCCGCATTCACCAATACTCACTGTTAGGCCCCTATACCAATAGGTATCATATGTCATGATTGACTTGATGAGCTATGTAATATGTTCATACCTTTTCTTGTTGCAAAGGTTTTCCATATTTTTAAAAATCAAAAAATTTAAAAAATGTAAAGAGGGTATACCCTAAAAGAAAAATCAAAGGGTAAAAAGAATAGAAGATGGTCAAAAAAAGAGAGAAAATGAACCCCAAACAAAAGATAGACCAAGAAAGTGTGCAAGTCTAAATGCCACTACTTTTTCACTTTGTGTAATAAACAATTCTGTGCAGCTTGTCAATTATGCCACAATTCATGAATAGTCAAACTGTTTAAGCTTGGCTAATTCATTTTTCAATTTCGTGTTATAGAAATATAGAATAAATATCTGACCAAATAGTCTAATCTTGGCAGATAAGTAGATAGGTAGAGAGAAAAAGGAGCTCAACAATTTAATTTGAGCCCTTGGATGTAATAAGTGTAGACTTAGATAGGCTTGCCATGTAAAAGAAACGAAATATTTGATAAGGGTTTGCCAATCTAAGTGCACCCTAATAAAGAAGAAAAAAATGCTAGGTTAAAGTAGGTAGGGTAGGTAGATGATGTTGCAGAATTATATGTGATGAATGATGACTCTAAGTATGTTAATTTTTTAATTTCATAATTGAAAGCATCTCAAGCAAGGCAAAGTTAGAATAATTAACTCCCTTTCTCATTTTCCCTAAATATTCACTAGTTTCCCCTAAGTACTAAGGTACTTCCTAAATTGAAGGGGCTCAGAGCATTTCTCTAACTTCTGAAGAGACCGGACCCTCGGCCCAATAATTTAGAAGCCTAAGTACTTAAAACCATTCATAAATCATTCATTCACCTTTATAAGTTTTTTCCTAAGTAAAATCCTATTTTACTTAGGAAAATTAGATAATTTCTCATCAAAACCCCTTTTTCACTTTAGCCTAAGTTAAATAACACATATTAAATGTTTTTTATACTTGGGCTTTTTCATTTCATTATCATATTAACTATTAACTTATATTACATAATTCCTGCATAAACGTTTACCCCCTCCCGTATTATTTAAATATATAAGAAACCCTGAATTTCTATATATTCCACCCCTAGTTAACTATAATCATAAAATATCTTTAATCAGGATTAATTAGTTGATTCACAACTAATTAATAGCCCTTAAATATCCCACTGCATTGATATGGGATTAATTAACCTTCGGGGTTAATTAATAACCTCCCCAACCTATCCCGTGACTCCCGATACAATTTAATGAACCCTTAATCATATCGGGCCCGCCCTGTTAAACTCCCTCATATCACACCTTCTGTCAACCATTCAATCACGACCTCCAGATCTGATGGCTATTATGAATTTCGCATGACCCTTTGTGACCGTGCGTTAGTGCACGATCACAGAGAGGTTTTGCACAGTGCCTCTGCCACATGTCGTAAGATCTGTGGAATTGTTGGCTCTTGGCTTATTACCACCTGTCTCCAAAAGCGGTGCGATATGAAACCACTTACCGCCTTTCCACATACGACAAAAAGGTCATGTCACTCCCTGCTGACATCATCTGTCCGAAATCCAAAAACCCCCACAAACCGTTGACTTTGTAAATAAAATAGACAATTCATTTTCAGTATTTTGTACTGTAAACCTATGCGCCCATGCAAAAGAACATTGAGGTCAACAAGTTGAAGTTTTCAGACACCAACTTGCTTAAAAACTCACAGTCGACGTAGCCCAGAGCTTGTTAGCCACTACTAGTACCTGTATTTCATTGTTCATCCCCCGAACACAGGTATTTATCCAATTCCCGAAGAAACCCTACAAGTTCTAAGTTTTTCATGGTAAATTGATAAAAAATGACTAAATTGGTAATAATTCAGTTATTATTCTCATCAGTTAAGTCCCCCATAGCCTCTATGTTCCCTCTTTTACAAAGAAAACCTAAATTCCCTTTCTGAAATCCACAAGAACCAGAAATGGAAACCCTGGTAGCTTTGAGTGTTGCACCTATAAATGCCCCTCATAAAGATTTAGACTATTTACCTTTGGCAAACCAGGACTTCCAAATAAAAGAACTCGCCACTGATAAAAACCACCTCAAAATATTTTTCCAAAGTAGAGATAATTATCTGAATGGCTCTGATGTCCTAGGACTGTGGGAATCCAATCTTCCCAGGTACTTTCTCCCCTCAATCCATGTTTTCCCTGATATAATTCATCAATTCCATGCCAATTATGATATTAACTGCATAACAGTTATGTCTCCCAGCCAAACAATCCTTTTCTCAATAACTGTTGAGTCCATCAATGAGATGTTGCAATTTCACCCCAGTCAAGCTCTCACTCCCATTTCCATTGGAGATTACTTGAGAAATCAGCTAAATTATCCAAATCAGAGCTTAATCGCCTCTGTTAGACCTTCATATTACATAAACATCAGCGTAAGGGCACTCCTCTTTATTTGCAAACTTTCTTCACAGATATGGGAAGACTCATAGTTGATATGATATCTTTAGTTATGGGATTCAACACTTGTGAGTTTATTGATGAGTTAACCCTAGTGTTGTTGTCAATTTTCACTCCTGGACAACCCCCTGTTGTTAAGTATGATTTTGCCTCCTTTATTGCTAATAAAATTCATGAACAGTTCATGAGACTAGAGAATGAATGAGTTTTCAAGTACACCGCCTTCATATATCATCTCATGTTGTATTATCAGTCACAAAACTTCCCTTTCCCTGTCATGAAACTTAATACCAAAGGCAATCCAAGTTGTGTTATCTTTTGGAGTTCCATTTTCCATGCATCCTTTGAATCCCCTTACTCATATAATGAGTTCATTGATCAGTTTGTTCATCCAGTGACAACCTTATTAACAGGGATTTGCCCTCCTAGGATCAGTGGTGATATCAAGAGGATCCTACAGCTCTCCAAGCAGTACAGAATAGGTGATTGGTATCTATACAAGAACCATACAGAAATCAAGATATATGGGTGTGAGCTCTACCCTTTCAAGTTATCAAAATACGTTCCAATGAGACTGTTTGCATTGGAATATTTTAGATAAATGATAAATTTAGACTTGGTCCATTTTCATAAAGCCAAAAATAATGCTCAACTCAGAATAAAAAATCAGCTAGGCCCTTTCGTCTGCAATACTAGGGAAGCATGGAGAGAAGTAGAAATAATTTTAGAAGATCACCTTAAGTTACATAAAAGTGTTGGTTGGATGCCATATGACCCTCATAGCTTCATATGTGGTAGAAGAATGAAGAATAGGCTGTCACCATATCTACAACATAGAATCTCAGAGATTGAACAATTTGCCAATATGAATGAATGGAGGGAAGGGACCCTAGTAGAAATTGATAGTGAACAGGTCAATAGAGAAAATGTTATGAGGGATCTTGACAAAAATCTTGACCTGGATTCTTTTGGGCAGGTATGATTTGAGTCTTCTCAAAGGTCATGGATTAGTGCTTCTACAGCTGAAACCTCTCAACAACATTCATAAGATACCAACACACCAGTTACAAGAACATCCAAGGGAAAGGGACCAGAGACCAGCACTCAAGCCACAAAGAAATCTATAATGTCTAAACAGCCTGAAACTTCTAAGGAATAGGCCCAAATGCACACTCCTCCAACTCAAGGCAATGTGGGAGAACCTCCAATCTTGCAGACTCCTCTCAATGAGGAAAGGAATAAAAAAAGAGACAGGGAAGTAGCTACCCCTGCTGGTGGACCCTCAGAACAGCCTGGTGCTAAAAGGCATAGGCTAAATCCTCTTTCAAAGGAGGAAATTTTTGAAGAAACCACTGATAGTCAAAGTAAAGAAGGGGTAGATAGTCATCAAACTTTCCTAGTAGGTCAGATATCTACTAGCACACAGAGATAGGAGCTAGAGAGACAACAAAGTGCATAGGTATCATCTTTCAGGCCACCAGGAAAGGATACTCTAGATATCAAAAAGATGTTTATAGAAATAAAAGCCAGAAATGATCCACTGAGGATCCAGGTTCATAATCAATATATGAAAATGGCTCCCACTAATCAAAACAGATTGATGTCAGCCTATGACATCAAATAAGGTAAAATTATAATGAGTTATTTCAAACCTAAAGTGCAACAACCTTAATCAACAACAGACTACCTCAGAACCAATTTTGAGGTCATGGAAAAGGACATTCATCCTTTGGACCAAATTGAATTGCACAAACGGACATGGTAGATGATCTATTCTACATTAACTGGTAAGGCTATGATGGCCCAAAGACTTGAATATTCTTTGAATAATACATGTACCCAATTACAGTTGGAGAAAGCCTCCTCACAAGCTAAGGAGAATAGAATAAAATCTTTAGAAGAATTGATCATTGGGTTGGGTCACAATCCTCAAGATGTGAAGGCTGCAAAAGCCTTAATTAAAAAGAAAGATGAAGACATAGCTGCCTTAAGAAAGAAGCTAAAGTTGCTTCCTTCAAGACATCCACAGACTACTGAGATCATAAAGCAAAAGTCTGAAGAAGAGCTGACGGACTTACTCTTAAAACTTAATGAACGAATGAATGATACAGAACAAGAATTAGAAAAATCATCGAAGGACAAGTAGGGAGAGTCAACCTCTCAGCCTCCCAATGTGATACCAACAGTCTCAATTGCAGTCCCTTCAACCCTTGGATCAACTCTAGCACCAAACATTCCAGCAGCCACAACAGAGGTGGTCACAGGTACAGGAACAACGGAACAACATCAGCAGGGATTTCAAATCTAAGTACAAAGAAGCTAATAAAATCAATGGAAGAGATGAAACTGCAAGTTTCAGAGCTGAAAAAGGTAAAAGAACAATATGCCACATTAGAACAGAGATATGATCTCTCAAAGATAAATGTTGCAAAAAAAACAAGAGAAATTAAATGATTAGAAAACAAGGTAAAATCATTAGAAAAAGATCTCACATTTGAAAAGCCTCTGATAGACGTTAAGAATATCCTACCAACCAACATCACTCAGTCAATAAATGATGTCTGGCCATCAATCCAAAAAAAAAATTAGTAGATTGATTTGGTAAAGGCAGCCTGAGAAGAGATTCAAAGGACAAGAGAAGAATTAGGAAAGATGTCTGAGGAAGCCACCAGGCTCATAAGTTTTTTGAATAACAAAAATAAGTACCAGCTTGAAGAACTGGGCATTGAAGATAGAACAGTGACCATTCTAGAAATCAAAAGGGTATTAACTAGAAGGACTCTGATGCAAAATTTAGAAAGAAGATGCCATGACATGCAAGAAGAAATTAATTCTTTTATGGAGAAATGTGGTATTTTGCAGAGAAAAGGGCTACCCAGTCCTTTAGTTATAAATAATAAATTAATGAGGCACATAGATTATATTGACAAATTCAATCAATATGCAGGCAACCAGGCAAGTTCATCAACAAGTGCATTAGCATCAAAGGCACTGCCTACAGGAAGAGTTCTCTATGATAGTCTAGAGAACCTCTTCTATGTTAAGCATGAGCTAAATAATTTGTTTCCAGTTTCAGGTACATAGAAACTGATGAAACTCTCAGAAAACTTCAAAAAACTAGAATACCATAGCCAAAATGGTGGGAGGAAATGTTAGAAATTTTGTAACTAGTCCTTGGTAAAAAGTAAATCTTGGTTTTTACTACAGTCAATGATGGTAAAGAGGATAAACAAAGATCAAACAGATAAAGAGTATCGGAGCAGGATAAATTGTATTAGTAAGAAGATGAAAAGTAGATTAGCCAGCACAGAATTACATCAAAGACAACAAGGTGCCAAATTATAGGACCAGACTCCAGCACACTCACAATAATAGGAATAACAAACCATCAGTTTGCCTCTATCTGCTACCTACGAGACTATCTGTCTCTATTTTCATGTAACATATAGTTAGTCATCTCAAAATATATCTCACTTTGTTATGAGATATTTTATTGGAATTTTTTTGTATAAATACTCCCTCATTTGGAGTATTGAGTGTGGATTCTTATACATTGTCGTAAAACTGATTATTTTGGAATAAAGCGCTATTGGATAAATCTTGCATGGCTAGCTGGATGAAGAATTAATACAAAGGACTTTTCACGGGATTCATGTGCAATACATCAGATAAATAATTTTTTATAACTCATTTGTTACTATTCTCTTGTTTAAATATTTCAATTATGTTTCATATCTGAATATTAAAACAAAAAATTTTAATTCAAAAAGTGCTTCAGTGCAATCTGTTTTCATTCGTTTTTATTCTTGATGCTTTCTTTTGAACTAGCATAAGCAATGAATTCTTAATTGCTCCTGTTTCCTAGTTTACTCATTTTTATCATTTATTAAAGAATTCTTAATTTCTCTTTATTGGTGATCATCCAAGTTCTCTTCTCTTAAAACATGTTGGAGGATTCTTAATTTCCCTTCATCTCGTTTAAGTCCATCCCATCCTATCAAGTTATCATTTGATCCCTGTTTTAGCTATGTTGCCCTGTGAAGCCATACTTTGCTGAGAAACCAAATCCAGTTGAGCCATTTCTTTTGACTCCATTAGCCCAATGGCTTGAAATATTCAGTTCCAACCCTATGCTATTGAATTTCACCACCAAACCCAATCAAAACCCCAAAGCTTTCATAACTAGCCTAATATCCTTCAAAACAAAGTGAAACCTTAAAGAGAGAGCCCTCTTTGGATACGCATTGGCTAGATTCTGTATCTAAAAGTTGGTTTGTGGCTACCTCGGACCCCTTTCCTCTTCTTACAACTTCTGGGAAAATCTGAGTGATAACACTAACAACCTATAATCATACCCCCTTACTATCCATGGTCCACACTAAGGTAGAAAGAGGAAGCTACTATAATGGCCCGATCTCCAATGTCTAATTATAGAAATGGGATCTCCCAAGATCTACTAAATTTAACCACACTTGAGAAGAAATCTATTTTTATTTCTCATACATTTTGTACGATATTAAGCCAAAACATTGCACTTACTCCATTTGTAACATAATAACTAAAAACATGCCACTTTTCCATTTCCTTACATGCAACTTTTCAAATTCCTTGCATGCAGCTTTTCAAATTCCTTACATGCAATTCTTCAAATTATTTTCATGTAAATAGGCATAGAGCAGCTACATCCATATTATCATACTACAATATTATCCCATCTAAAAATAACATTTTCTTCAAACAATTACCATATTTTTACATTTTCTTCAAACAACTACTATACTATTACATTTGCATGTAAGCATTTCTTAAAACACTTTACATACAAACTAATATAGCAAACTATTTGCATACAAGTAAGAATATATCAAGTACAAAAATACTATTACACATCAATACTATCCCCAACCACAAACAACATACTCATTGGGGCATTTTATCAAACAATTTGTATGCAATTAATCGTTGAACCATTTAAGCATTTCATCAAACACTTTGCATGCAAACTAATATAGTGAATGATTCAATGCATATATCCTAAATTGTAGTAGTAAAAGCTATGGAAACTAAACCATATGATCAGTGGTATTATCCCTCACTATGGTTCAAGTTTCAACTTCTGAGATTTCATATATGAAAAGTTATAACAAAAATATGAACACAATCCTATTTGGTGGACAATTCTAGGAGTATCCAGAAAGCTCGACTTCCACTGGTCATATATCCTCAAATATAGTGACTAAATGTCTAAAAATTTTATCAAAATATTAGTGGGATTCCCCTCATTGTGGAAACAATTTCAAATCCTGAGAGTGCCCAGAAGAAAAGTTATAACAGAAATTTCAGTGTGACTTGTTTGAGACCTGATTTTAGGAGCATTCAGAAGGCTCGACTCCCTCTGTTCATATCTCCTAAAATATTGCGACCCAATATCTAAAATTTCTACCACATAATCATTGGTATTTCCCCTCAATGTGGATGATGTTTTAGCTTCTGAAAGGCTACAAACAAAAAGTTATTGCAGAAATTCCAACATGACATGTTTAAAGGGGAATTTAAGAAGGTCATCTTCCTTAGATCATAATTCCTGAAGTATTGTGAACCAATATCTGAAATTTTTACCACATTATCAGTGGGATTTAACTTCAGTATGGACAATTTTTTGACTTCTAATATTCCACAGAAGAAAAGTTATAACAGATATGGCAGAAAGGTCTAAAAATTTAACCTTTGTTCTTCATTTTACTTATGATAGAGCCCATCTAGTCCAAGTGTTTGAACCATGCCCTGATACCACTCTGTAACAACCTCTGAGGTAAATGTGCATATAAAAAGAATAATAGGAACATAAATAAAATAAACATATCAGTCATCAAAATCCACATATACATCAGTACATTTGCACATGAAAATCAAGGGAATGAATTTTTTCATTAATAAATGCAATGAACCAACTGAAGATGGGACTACCACATTCCACCTGACCATAAATTGGCTGAGCGAAGTCTCTATTCAGCCAATCACCCCCGTTCCATATTCCAAGCATAAATGTGGGATCTTAAAGAACACATCAATCAAAACTCACACAGGGCTTCTAGAGGCCACCCACCTCAACCGATCAAACAATGATTCCACCTCACGGCCAGACATCACCAAAAACCATCATCATATTTGTCTCCATACAAGCCTTCCAGGTCTTCCAGAGTGTTTGTCCAACCAAGGAGTCCAGAACTAGTAACTCAACCCACAGCTTATACAGGGCTTCTAGAGTGTTTGTCCAACCAAGGCTTCCAGGACTAATAACTCAACCTGCCAAGGCCTTTCAAAGCATTTGTCCAACTAGGGCTTCCAGGACTAGCAACTCATCCCAAGATGTTACAGGGCTTCTAGATAATTTGTTCAACCAGGGCTTCCAGGAATAGTAACTCAAGATAAGCTATGGAAAAATGAGAACCAACCAAAACAAAACAATGAAAGTAAACCCACAATCACCATGGCTATCTAGGAAATGACAAGTTTAGGAAATCCACTGTCAATCCTGGCCATCCTCCATGCCAACATGCATGTGCCATGCATGCCAAAACTAGTGAAGAAATCATACACACAACTCGGTACCTGCAAGAAAATTTGATGTAGCTACTAATGCCGATGCCTTCTTGTGCTTTCCTGTTATTCCTTTGCCTTCTTGCTCCAAGAATCCAAGCATGCCACACCCTCCAAGAGTGCTCCAAGAAAACTCTAAGTAACCAAGAGTATGACACAGAGAGAGAGAATAATAAGAGAGCTCCAAAACTAAACTGACCAAGTCTTGCCCACTGATTCTCATAAGCCTTTTTATTAATGAGGCCTCTATTTCCATCATTTTCCATTGTTTTCCTTCAATTTCCTCTTCACATGCAACCTATGACCTTTCACCTTCCTTTTCTCCTAATTTCCATTATTTTCATAAATAAAATTCCAATTAATGCCTCATGCCTTTTCAAAGCCTTAGCCATTGCCTTTGCCAATTTCCTTAGCCATAAAAAACCAAATGAACACCTCATAGGATGTATTTCCCACCATTCAGCTTGGAATATGTGTCCCATCATCCGTGGTATTTATATATTTTTACATGGAATTTTCACCATGACTGTTATAAATCACCTATGAAGATGGTGCACAACTCCTGAATTGTGCAATTGAATCATGAGCCAAAACATAAACATTCAAATTTTATTCAGGACGTCAAAGATAATTTTTTTGTAGAAAATAAAGCATTAGAGAGAGTCGAGATAGAGAGCAGTAGGTTGTAATAGTGACATAGTTTGAGAGTGTAGTTTTTCCTTGAAAATTTTACAACTGATGTAGTCAACAAATCTGAAACTAATCGTTGCACCAAGATACAAAATTTCTCTACCAGTTTATAGTAGAATAGAACAAAAATAAAATAGTCACGCAAAAGCAAAAACATGAAATTTTCTATGGAACCCAACTGGAAAAACCCTCTACTAGTTGTAGAAATTTTATTGACAAAGTTTGAGAAAACTAGAACTACTAGAAGGAAAATTGTTTCTCTTGAGAACAAACTTGTTCTCCTTGCTAGTAATTATCTTCAAACCATACTTGCAAGAACCTTTTCCTTAGCTTCTAAATTGTTATGTTGACCCTGGAAATTTCCTCTTATTTTTTAGCCCATACCATCAAGAATTTCCTCTGCCAAAACCATACATGTAGGAAAATCCTTCACGGTATTCTAGCTCAGACACAAAACTTGTGCTCACTATTGTCTTGTCTCGCAACGTTGTGCTCACACAAAACAATGACAAAAATTGTGCCTTTTGACCTCCTTATAAGAAATTCGACCCATCTAAATCTGGTAAGTTTATTTTTGGAACCAATCTTGTGATGAACTAGTTAACTAAGTCTAACTAACTCATGTAACTTTTCCTAGACACAAATAACCATTGAGACTTATAAATTGGAAAAGGAGACAAAAAACTAATCCTTCAACTATTCACATGAATTAAATTTCTTCGTGAACTCATCCTAACTTTTAGTAATTCATCCTAGCTTATAGGAACTTGTGCATCCTAAAGGATTTCTTGTGATCTCTTTCACTAAATAAGAAGTCAAAGAATACCTTACTTGATATTAATTTCAACACTCCCTCTTAGTGAGAAAAGTTCTTCTGAAAGAACCTCGTCCACTTTCATCTATCTCTAACACATTACCCATTGTTGTAGCCACTCCCTCTGAACTAGAAGACTACCCTTCTTTCTTCTATGGAACCTGATCCGAAGACCTACTCTTTCCCACCATGCTCTACGAGTCTATAACTTCAGTCATAAATACCATATACCCTATGTACCTTTGTGACTGCTTCCTTTCACTGAAGGTGATATTGGAAGATCCAAATCTCTCATGATTTCCCTTAAAACAATCTTATTCTCACTTGGTTTTAACTCTTCCTATATTGGGAGTCTTTGACTGAGTGGCTACCTCAACTCACCCTAGGCTATGCTCCTCAGTATCCTTCTAGTCAGCCCAATAGCCAGCTAGCTTAGACTCAAACTAAGATACTAGCTGAGGCTCCATCTTGATATCTCTTTCCTTCTCTCACTCAACTATCACTTCTCTCTTCTGATAACTTCTTGCCTTGTTGCTCAAGGTTGTGCTCGTCTCTACCTGCAACTTGTAGAGATTCTTCATCCTCACACCTATCTACTTATTACATCAAAAATCTGAGTGCTACAGGTAAACCTTACTTCTGCTAAAGATGGCATCATAACCCTTGATATTGAAACAATATTCTTCTTTAAGCCTAGGATATAGAGGACATCTCTGTGATGAAGAGACTTACCCAACTCCCTCTGAAAACTGATATTGCCAACTCCACTAGCTACATATTGACCATCATCTCTTAGCTCAATATAAAATTCCATGTCCTTCTCATTCTAGTGGATGAAATTCTTCTTATTTCCATTGATGTGGAAGGATGCTCCTGAATAAAATTATACCATACACCACTATTTGTTGAACTTTCCATGCAAGAAATCAATGATAAATCCTTTTTGAACTAGGAAGAAAATGCATTTACCTTTGCTGATGCAGTTACATGATTCTTACCAGACTCCTTCCTCTTAGGACACTTAGTGGATGATTTGAATTTTGGGCAAAATTTTTAATGCTATGCAAGCTCCCTCATCAGTATTAACAAAAATGTGTTTATGATCGTCTCAAATTAGCCAAAATGTGAGGAATTATGTGTCAAGTGTTGAGTGTCTTTTATGAGAAAATTATGAGGTTAATTAGTGGTTTAAAACATATATATAGTAAGTAGATTGCAGAGAAGTAAAATAAAACAAATCATAACACAAAGTTGATAAAGGAGTTCACCCCTCCTGGGCTACATCTCCTTGGACCTACTTAAATGGCTAGGCCCTCTTTGGATTAATGGTCAATTCTCTGACTACATGCACCTGTAGTGCTCTAATGGATTTGTAACCTTCTCCATTGGATTCAGAAGACCCAAAAATCCTAAATGATCCAAAATGGATCTTGAATAAAACCTCTAATTCTAAGTCTTAAAATATGTTAACAAAGGAAAGACCTGATGGAGTTATAAAACAAAGCATGGTGAAGAAACAGTGAAATAATGACGGAAAACCCAAGTTAAAGTGAAAATGGAGAAACACAATCTTAATGCCCCAGAGCCGTTGGATCTACGAGATCAACGAACAAGATTGATATCGCATCAGAAGAAAGCAAGCAGTGTTAATGGGCCTTAGCCTTAAGAGAAATGCGATATTGATACAAGAAAAACAACATAAACCATTGATCGAGCGCGCAGATCAATGGTCCAGATCAACTACCAATATCGCATCGCGTGGAACCAAAGGGAGGACTTAACACATGCGGACCCGAAGGAGTTATGAACTAAAACAATGAAGGGTTTGAGTTCCGTGGTAAGCGATATTTCAGGCGGGCTTCAGGCAGTAAGCAGTATTGGAGAGGCTCTACCCAATTCCATAGACTGGCCGACATGTAGCACACTGCAGGAGAGAGAAAACTGCTTTTTCAAGCGGGTAATCTATGTGTAAGTGGGCCATCCGAAATGAATGTCTTTCGTCGAATTGAAGATCGCAGATCAACGATGAAGATTGCATCATAATATCCCATTGTAACAATAAATGGGAATGGACCATGGCCCGTGGCATTGCAAAGGGCCGATATGCGATATGCCAATATCAGCGATCGACGATCAGCGAGTGGACTAGAAACAATACAAAAACCCGCCATATGCAACATGCGATAGACCCAGACCCGATAAGGATTATAGGTTGGCTTTAAATATAATTGATGTTTGGTTTTTGTGGATTTCTTTGTATCTCCCCATGTATTGATGTTTGACCCATAGCTGATGTGACTTACGATTGCGATCAAGGCAGAATTGACGAGGTTTATGGGTGCGGCTGTATAAAATTTGAAGTCCGCTAATAAGTGTTTTTCCTATGTATTTCCATGTATTTCTCTGTGTAAATAGAGAAGCAATTCTTTGGGATTTTCACCCGCATTGGTTCATTC
This sequence comes from Pinus taeda, assembly GCA_000404065.3. Classification (NCBI taxonomy): domain Eukaryota; kingdom Viridiplantae; phylum Streptophyta; class Pinopsida; order Pinales; family Pinaceae; genus Pinus; species Pinus taeda. The sequence continues at coordinate 155,931 of APFE030611016.1, read as the reverse complement.
CATTTGAAAATAAGTGGCCACCATACCTTAAGCATTTTACAATGATTGTTTAACTCTCGAAAGGGAGATGAACGGACAGGGGTCGGGAGCCCAAAAGCCCAAGGAGGGGAGGCGAACAAACAGGGCTGATAGGCTTAAAAAATATCCAATGGTAGAACAGAAGAAGGGAGGACAGAGAAGAGAGCAAGAGAAAGTAGAAGACAAAGAGCAAGAGGGAGAGTCTGTGCACTCTTTTAGACTCGAGGATTTTGAGTAACTCCCTGTTGTTTTGTCACTATTGCGTTGATACTTTATTCGAGCTCAAACTTGTAATATTATGCTCTTTAAGACATAATATAGAGGTTGACACTGAAAGTTGGACCAGGAGACGTAGCCAGGAAGTCTAGTGAACTCCTTGATTATTTTGTTGTGTTGATGTGTGTGTTTATTATGTTTTATAACTGTTCATTGTCTATATTATTCACAATCTTTTCAATCTGTTGCACTAAATAATATATGCATTCCTGCACATGAGTCAGTAATACCTTAATATTGATTTAAGATCTCATTTTCAGATCACTAAAAATGACTATCGAATCTCTGCAATTGGACTTCAACTGATCTAAGCTTGACCTCATCTCCTAGTGGCCCAGGGTTCCTTAAACTTCAACATAGCAAAATCACATACAAAATTCCTTTCTACCTTTGGAACCTATTCCATTGTTTTTAGAGCATCCAAATCATTTAGGAATGACTCTTTCTGAGCCGAAAATGGTCGAAATATGAAAAATTTATGGTCCCTTAAGTTTTCCCTAGGAAAACTCCACCAAATTTGGAGAAACTCCAGTTAACACTGCCAAATTTGGAGCAGCGCCAAATTTTTTGGACCTACTAAAATCCCTACCAACTTAATATGCAATTAATTAATGGATAAACCTTGTTTGATTAGCGCTAGTCCCCACTTAGCGTATTAAACTCATGCTTAATGTTGGAGCGTTCACATGCTGGTGGGTACCCCGATGGTTAGGCTCCGCTGACGATTATGGTAACTGTTAGCGGTTGAGTTTGGCATGTTCACATGCTGGTGGTTAAGGTTAGCACCCACCTTTGAAACTCTACGACATTAACATTTAAATATAACCACAAGCTCATAGCTTTTAAGTGAAACGGTTGTGACATAGTAGTAAGGTGTGGGGCTTGTGTGGGCAAGGTCACGGGTTCAACTCTGTCACCCTCCCAAATAAAATTTTACCTGACCTTTGAGAGGGTACATGGCAGCACACAGTCTCCAAACTCATCGAAATGGAATAACTTATCTTACTTAGATCCTTCTTCTTTCCCTTATGACTAGACTTGACCACTCCTTGGCCTTACTACTCATGCCTACCAGGGAAAAGTTATCCTCTCCCTTTGTCTTCATTAATATACCATCTATAGTCCCTCTCTAGACCTCTTCCTAAATGCAATCAATCAATATCCTTTCCCAACTTGGAAATTTTTCATTGCCACTTACTACATGTTGGAAACCATACCAAGACTTGTGAAGTCCTAGCAGAGAAAAACTCACAAGGTCATGCTCTGGTATAGTCATGCCCACACCACCTAGCTCATATCATACATGAGTGAATTTTGACAAATACATGACAATGGGATCATCCTTGCTCATCTGGATACTCCTTAGCTTCTCCTTAAGAGCAAACTTCCTAGTATCATTGGTACTATGATATAATTATAAGATGACTTGAAACATCTCATATGTTGTTTCCTACTCATTGATATGAGGAACTATATGATCTTTAAGCCCTTTTATAATAATATTCCTGGCCTTGATATCATTTTTATTATGATGGGCCAACTTCTAGGGATATTATGGTGGTGGAATTTCATTTTTGGTAAACTCTCCCACCCCATTATCCTCTAGTACTATCGTGATTCCCCCTTTCCAAGAGATGAAGTTAGAGGCTCCCTATAAATAGTGATCTTCTCTCAATCCTTGATAGGCCATAATGCTTCTCGAGAGAGCTCTCCAACACCTACTCACTAACAAATTTGTAGTCCTTTAGAATAAGCTAAACTTAGGGCTTAATAAGGGAACTTCTAATAACACTTCAATACTATAGAACTTCATGCCACCGAAACTACACCAACCTAGCAATCTCAACACAGAAGGATAACAAAAAAATGACCTCTTTAGCATACTTCTTTTTCCCTTCTTAGGTCATGGTTCTCGGTTGTTCCTCTGATATTCCTCGACCTCTTGTTAGGGAACTTGAACAAAATGCATTGGTCCTCCAACTTGGCCTCTAAACCTCCATAAATACTGCACAAATCCTCTACTATAGGTCCTTCACTCTTGTGTAGATCTACAAGGTATATCAACTCTTCTTCTGGTCCCTTCTAGGCCTTTTGGTCGTTTAAGATAGAGACTCGGCCTACCTATTGTGCAAAAATATGGCAACGACCTGTAATAGAGAATAGACCCTTCAAAACATAAACAATTTACCCATAACTCCTCCTCGCGCATATGGAAGTTTGACTTGTCTCAATGTTCATGGATACCATGGATGTCTGGCTTGCATCTTTAAGGGTTTTGTAAGGCACTCAAGTAGTTTACACAATTGTATTTATTGTGAAAATCATGCTTACCTTCAAATGGAGCATCTATATCATTGATAAAAGTCATGTCAAAGCCTTTACTTTGGGTGTTGCTATAGAAAAGGAACCACACTGTACTAACAACAACACTATAAAATGGAGGAAGACATCATTGGCAGGGATTTTTCACTAATGGACTATGGTATATTTTCTTCTCTATTGCAAGAACGTACTAGCTCCAAGTTAGTGACACGGTTCCATGCCTACATTTTAACAAACAAGCTTGAGTAGGACATATCTTTAGTTGTTAAACCCTTGAACCTCTATAGTATATACTATGAGTGGCTATATGGAGAATGTACACCTGATTTTTAACCAAATAAGCAAACCCAATTTGTTTCTCTGGAATGTACCGATTAGATGATATTGCAAGAATGATCCATGTGAGGAAGCTCTAAAATTTTACTACTGAATGCAACAGGTAGATGTACAACCAGACAATTTCACGTTCCCTTTTTTCTTAAAGCATGTGCTAGTTTTCTAGCTATGCAAGAGGGCAAGAAGATTCATGAAGTTATTTCTAGAGGTGGTTTTGAGTTGGCTTTTTTCATGGGATTGAAACATACATATGTATACTAAATGTAGGAGTCTTGACATTGCATGCTAAGTGTTTGAAAAAATGTGTATTAGAGATTTTATCTCATGGAATGCCATGGTTGTTGGCTATACTCAGAATGGACATCCTGAAATAGTTTTGGGACTATTTCATGAAATGTGAAAGGAATATGTGGTTCTTGATTGGTTTATGATGGTGACTGTCATCCGGGCTTGCACCCACATAGGAGCTATGCAATAAGGTATGTGGAGCCATGATTACATAACTAGAAGTGGGTTTGAATTAGATGATTTTGTTGGAACTGCACTCATCGATATGTATGCAAAGTGCAAGAGTATAGATATTTTGTTTTTTGTGTTTGAAAAAATCATTAAAAGGGATGTTGTCTCTTGGAATGCCATGATTACTGGATATGTGGTTAATGGGAATGAAAATGAATCTTTGATGTTGCTTAGATCAGTGCAAGTGATAGGCATTAAACCTGACTCTGTTACCTTTGTTATGCCCAGTTAGCAGTTGTGCAATGGGGTAAGTGGATTCATGGTTATATTATTAGAAAAAGATTTTGTTTGATTTTGTAGTGGGGATTGCTCTCATAGATATGTATGCCAAATGTGGAAAAATAGAACTAGCATGCCAACTTTTTGATGAGATGTCTAAAAGAGACATATTTTCATGGCATTCAATAGTTTCTAATTATTGACAATTATCTTGGTTCTGTTTTCTTTTGAACAGGGTTTCAATTGACAACATTGCTTGTAAAAATACAATACCTGTGAAGGTATTCTTCATGTATTTCCAATTTTGAGTATGAAAATTGTCTGTTCATTTCATTGAACCAAATATTGAATTGTAATCATGCTTTTCCTTGTAGGTTGACAGTGCCAATAAGCATGGAATTCTTCTGGAAGTGGTACAAGTTCTGACAAATTTGCATCTTGATTCTTACCATTTGTAGGGCCTATAGATCTTCTGATGGAGCATGGTTTATGATTAGTAAATTTGCAGTCCTGGCCATAATTTGTTTTAGTGATTCAATTGTAAAACTATGAACCAAGTTGAGAGAAGGAAATTGGTATTGCTAAATCCAATGTAACCTACCTTTTTGCTATGGCAACATTCCATGTAATAGACAAAGTTGGAAACAAAGTTAGAGATGAATAGGTTATTGAGTATATACAACATGTATTTCTAGATCTCTGTCTTGCCACAAACAATTTAAGAGAGTGCCCATTTCCATTCAAGAAGCCATTTCTAATTCTACCTACTTTGATTGCAGTCTGTAAGAACTAATACTTTCATCTTGCATTCAATGAGGAGATACGTTGGAGTAAAGGATGTTGTTGAACACACAAAAATTGAATGAATGAGAGACATGTGAAGCTTGATTTCTGAAGTATTTTTGGTTCTCAAAGACCTTAACTGTAATGTTGTTGTGGATGAGGTTTGGACTCACAACACAAGGGTTGCAGTTCTGGTGTATGTTACTTTGAAAGGATTCAACTTTGAAGTAGTTTGAAGCAGGATAATGACAAGTGGGTTGCCAATATTGTTGTTTCTATGGTTATTATTCATACAAAGAGGCATCTGCATCAAATGATGTTCGCCAATCATGACTATGAAAGAGCACATAATGGTAATGTAGGGTCCAGGAGTGATCAAGGCAGGTCTGTCATGAATCTATAGAACTGGGTCAAGAAAGAATATTATGTTATTAATGTCAAGTGAAAATACTAGCCAATGCTTCTATTTGTCACTATATGCACTGTAATCGACATGAAATGTGTAATTTTTCATGGAATTGTTGATGTTGAAGGCCATGATGCTTATCAATTATATATTTTGACACACCACATTGAGAGAGTACATCTTTACCAAGTATTTAACTATTTTAATCACATTTCTCTTTTGGTGTATTCATTGGAACTGATGCCTCTATTTTTTTAATGTGAAGGAATATTACATCAGACATATAGATGGAGGTAGCAATAGACAGAAGGGTCCTTGTGGTATGTCACCTTATTCATATAAGAATTTTGAAATAATAGGGACATATTCTAATATTTTAGTGATATAGGCTCATAGACAGATAGACATATGGATAGATAGATACATATACACACATAGATAGATAGGGATATACACAAACTCATAAATAGATATTCATATACATAAATTGTGGTCATTTTAGTTGAGTTCACTTGAATTGTTTGACAAACTGAGCATATGGTTGGTGGTGATGTGTAAAGTCTATTTTAATCCAATATGTAGGGGCTGAGACTTGAATTATGAAGTGCTGATCATGTTGGTCTTCTCTTTAATGTCACATAAATATTTTGTGAAAATGGACTTGAATTTGTAAGCGTCTCCTATGGTTAAGTTCTCTTTTTTTATTTCTAATTGTCTTTTTCACTATGGGCTTGAGGAATTGATTAACTTTGTCAAGATTTGGAAACCATGCCTTAAACATTTTAGGTGGAAAATATGTCCAATATCTGACCTTAACATTTTTTCTTACAAATTTCATTTCCTCATGACATATAGGAATATTTTCTTGAGAAGTAATGAATTCTCTTAGTTTTGATTATTCTTGTCATGCCTTATAAGAATATTTCAATGAAGAAATCTAAATCGTTGCATGTTATGTTTCATCATCTAAGCTAGCTCAAGCACATGGTAAAATTGTCTACTTCAATACTCTAATAGACAAGAACTTGTCAACAACAAGAACAATGGGGATGTTGACAACAATGTTTTGTTGGTGACTATTGAGGGTGTAGAGGTTGGTGATGTTAGCGTTGATGTTCTAAATTTGGTAAGTATTTAAAACTATACAATGAAAAGATCAAGACTTCGAACAAGAAAGGTATTTCAGCCTCTATAAGTCAATGTTAATTCTATTTTTTTGCAACAAAATTTTTATTCTATTGATTTGTTTACTAAGGAGTGTCATAATCATGAAAATACTTACTTATGACTATTTCTACCTTTCATGGGTAGAACAAAGTAGGATTTCGTAAAACCCGGTATTTGTAGATTGATATTAGGAAATGTGTTAGTTGTGATGCTACTTTTAGTCTTCTTTTTGTAATAGGTTGATTTCTTCCTCATTTCTGTCCAAGTCACTGGGCTTTCATTTGTTAGATTTATCAAACTTTTTTATGTTACAAACCTAAACATTTACTCTTGTAGAAGCTCTATGCCATGCAATTTCACATGTAGATTGTGACATGGAACAAAGACCAGAAGGGGAATATGCAACCCATGTATTTATTTCTCATTTTGTTCTTATTTATTTATTCTAATCATTATCCATTTTCTTGGTAATTTTTTGACCTTTTGATGGTAGAGTGGCCCTTACAAAAGGCTTAAACTTTAAAGAGATTTGTAAGAGTTTATAGTTCAAGAAATGAAATGGAATTTGGTGAAGAAGATGAATATGTGATAAGAAGTGTAGGCTCTCCAGGGATTAGAGATGGATATGGTGAGTTCTGCAATCATTGGAGATATGCAGAGCTTAGAAGTTGCATTGTAAATTTGTGTAATGTGTCTAAGATGGAAACTACATCAGGAGCAACATTGAACAAGGATTTGGTCATGGAAAGGATGTTTCTAATACTATGGGTAATTCCTTGACAATGTAGGATCCTCCCAAGGTTTTCAAAAATTTCCATCTAAAGGCAGTGATTGGAAGTAGATAGGTGAATTCAAAAAATTTCCAGCGACTCAAAATGTAGTTGGTCATGACAAGAATTCAAGGAAAAAAGTGGTTCTCGATGATGGGGTTCTACTCTGTGACATTTGGAAGTATGGATTATTTGATCCATGTAAATAATCTCCTTATGAACATAGCTTAGGCAGCTAGAACTTCATGCTTTGGATTATGAGTGGAAAGAAGAAATCAATGATGCCACACGTAGGATAGACAATTCTCTTGATGTCCACATGCAGATAGGTCAATAATCACGTGCAACACCAAAAGCACATGCATTTACACCAAAGTTAAAAGTTTCTACTCCAATTACTCATATTTCAAAACCAAAGGGATCTATTGTCACTATTTGTGGCTATAATGCTTTGAAAAACAAAAAAACCAAACAATGGTGATTTGAGTAACAATATCATAGGAAACAAATCAAATTCATATATGTTTGTAGCAGCCAAAGTATCGAATGTCTACAAAGCTACATTGTCATCTCAGTTTGAAATCAAATTTGTACTGAAGAACAATTCAATAGTTTTTAAACAATCTAACCCTTCAGCTTGGGAGCTATGCACTAACAACCAATATACATGACACTATTGTGAAGTTTGAACAAGTTGCAGATCATCCATTACATCAACATGAAATTGGAAATACATGTGAGCATATTGTAGAGGAAATTAATGTGTCACCTTCTAAGGTTCATAAGCTAGGTATGCCTCCTATGCTTAAAGCTGAAGCAGCTAAGTCAAATCAAGGAATTTTTTCAGGACACTTGAGAACTGTAAATCATCTCAAAATACATGCGAGAGAGCTGTATTATCACGATGGTGATGGCCATGAAAAGAGTCCCTTAACATTCATAGAGATTCAAATGCTTGTTTCTGAATAAATCCTACATAAAGGTAGCAGTGTATATAGGAAGACTGATAATACTTGGGTTCCAGTTTCACATGACATATTTGTAACTCTTCATTCAAAGGAAATTTCACATGTTTGTTCTTTGTTCCAACCTCTTGGGACCACTAATCCTGTTTGTAGGATTTCAGAGTAGTCTAAGCTTGAGGATTTTTCAACAATCTAGGCTGATAATTGTTTCCACACATTTTATCCTCTATTTGTGGCACATGTGGGGTGCAATTTTTGGAAACCAATAAATGTGGGATCAAGACACAATCTAACTATGATACCTAAACTAGTACAAACTTTTCAAGGACTACCAAGCTTACTCAGTGATAATAATTAAAGATCTAGTATCATTAGTATCATTTCAATCAATGAAGCCAAAAGGTTGATCAAAGCCAAGAACAATTTTTCTTGTTAGTTCTACAACCAAAGAAAGAGAGTGTGGCACTCTCCAATCAGCACCAAAACACTAAAGCCTTATTATGTCTCAATTCAACACAACAACAAAAGAAAAAAATAAAAAAATTTGTCAGATAACTTGTTGCAATGCTATTCTAAATTTTTTCAAGAATCACGCAAAATGCCTCCAATTTTCACATTCAAGTACACCATTGACCTTTGACAACAAGTTGTTATGATAAATGAAGGAAGGCATAGGACCACATTGTTTGAAAATGAGAAGACTGAAAGGCAAGTTAGAGAGTTGTTATATAAGGGCCACATTTTACCCATCTCATCACACCTTATGAGTCTACCTGTTGTGGTTTCAAGGAAGGGCACAAAAGAATGTGCAAGGATTATCAACTCTTGAACAAAATTACAACCAAGAACCAATATATATTGTCACATGTAGACCAGATGTTATATCAAATTTAGGGAACAAAATAATTCAATAATATCAACCTAAAGTATGGTTGTCATCATATCTAAAACAAGCCAAATGATATGTGGAAGATAGTCTTCAAGATGTGAGAAGAATTGTTTGAATGGTTGGTATTGTCATTAGAACTTACTAATGCCCTGTTCAACGAGAGAGACAAAAGATATATGAAATAGATGTGGAATATATGAAATAATTATTTTTATAATAAGTTAGTATTCAATTATCTTAATGTGACCCTTTGTATATTTCATATAACAAGTTACCCTTGTAACTACCTTATAGCTAATGTGAGCTATTAACAAAAGTTAACACTTAATAATATTGGCAATGTAGTAGACCTAACAGTGGTCATTATTTGGTGGTAAGGTTGGTTGAGTATAGAGGCTATGGGATTGGAAGCTTGAGATGAAAAGAAACCATGAGGCCTTTGTAAGGTTGGAGTGGGGCTCTGTTAGACTTAGAGTTGAGAAAAAACCTTGGCATGGAACAAAACCCCATCTTCAAGGAAGTTCACAACAAGTCTGGTATACAATTCATGTAAGAAGTAGATGCAGCAAAAGCATCATGGTGGCACTGGAGGGTCTAAAGTGTAAAATCCTAGATGAGATATAGAATATTCATGTGGTTAATATTGTTAAATAAATCCTTGACCTCAGAGGCCTTTTGACAAAGGACCCAACAAGGACCAAATAAGTGTACCATTTGTATGTGTGAAGTGGAACAATTGCCCATATTTTGCTACAATTTACTTTCTCAAAATAGGTTTGGAAGTTTATTCTTCCATTAACGGATGGATATGGTTATTTTGGCAAGGAGAATCCTTGTTATATTGTATGAGGTCTCGAATTGAAGAAAGATCTCTCAAAGCACATAGATCACTACCTCTAAATGCCACAAGATCCATTTGGTTGAGAATAAATGCTAACATATTTGGGAAGGAAATACCTCCATTTCATGTCCAAGAAAAAATCAAATTCCTCTACCATGGAAATAGGTGTAAGGCCAAGACAAACCCAAAGACAAGTCTGGAATTTGGAGATTGATAAATCTCACCAATGGGCCCTTTTCGATGGAACCTATAGAGGAAATCCTAGCAACTGTGGGGTTGTAAGGGATATATACATAAGTTAAATTCATAACATCGCATTCAAAGAAGGCCTTGGGTTAGGTACAAATGATGCGGCAGTGAAGGCTTTGCTTAGGTACAAACAATGTGGCAAAGTGGAAGGATTCCAAAATTTTACTGAAGCTGGCAATGGTGAAAGACATCTGTAAACTTTAGATCCTAGATAATACCAAATACGCTATAGACTAGGTTAATGGATTGGCTGGCATACAAAAATTTAGTTCTGGGACCTTTGTTTGATCAAGTCAATCTGATAGAACAATTCTTCAATGACATTTCTTACTCCCGTATCTTGAGGGAAACAATATGGAAGCAGACACTTGATCAAAACAAGTTCTAAATGTAGAAGGTATATGGGAGATACTAGAAGAACAGGTTAGTGTATTATTTTCAGTCACAAGAAGACCCCTGCATCCCATTCAACTTTGGTTCTATTTTCTATTTCTTAAACATAATTCAAGAATGTTGATGAGTTCTTTATTTAAGAGGCCGAAATTCCTTGTAAGGATTGTTATTGTTCTTTCATGTACATAATTGTTTTTCTTTTAATCATTTGTAATATTGGGTCCAAGCTTGCTTCTATTTTTTGAAGGTTTTAAGACATTTTTTTAAATGCCTCTCTCTGATTTTGATAAACAGAGAATAATATCAGGGTATCCAATGCCCGTATAGTATGTAATTTTTTTTTTCTACTCAAATGAAAGTATCATAGCCAATAAAAGACCTCAAGAGTATATTCAAATGATCAAAAGGATAAGCAAAGTTCCATTTATAGTTCACCAAATCCATAAGAAGTGGGGTGGGTAGATTTATCTAAAATTGAAAGGAAGCCAACGTTTCATTGATCAAAGGCATAGGGACCCAACACAACCCTTGCACAATTAAAAAATAATGAGGTTCTAAGTCTTTGAACACATTTTTTTATTTCAGAATTCCAAGAACAATTGGAGTTATCAAAACCATCAGCTGAAATGTCCAGCGAGAGCACAAGATGCCACATTTTCCATAAAATCAATTTAACAATGGAATTGCAAAATTCCAACGCATTCATATACATATTTTTAAATGGATCTCAATCTATTCAACACATTTTCAACATCAATATCCTTCCTACCATTAAATTATATACAAGGTGATTTTCCCTCCAATGCAAATATATTGGATGATAAATTTTTTCTTATCCATTGCTATGATCAATAAACATCACAAGCAAAAACTCTTCAATGCTCGAACCACAACTTCTCCAACACAACTCACAAGGACATTATACTTAATGATATTCAAGTTCTATACTTAAAACTTTATTGCAAAGATTAGAACTCGACTACCCTCTCTGGGTTCATCTCACATTCCAATACTGATATGTCCACCTATAACACTAGCCATCCTTTGAAGGTTTTCCTCTCAGCCTTCAAATATAGATGTTTCTCTAAATTCTATATGCTAGTATTTTATCTCATAATTCCTAGCTATGAAATCATTCCCTTCTCCACATTAAGTCTTCGCTTTAGGCTCTTGTGCTCATTTCATGTATGAGATTCACCTAATCCCTTTCATTACCTTCTTCTCTACGATACCAACACCAACAATTTGTGAGTTCTACTGTCATTATACCAGTGTAATTCTATACAGAAAACCCCCTTCTTGAATTCCCAAATGAATGTGCTTGCTATGTTTGTTTCTATAATGTCCCTAATTTTGAGTGAAAAAGTTACCAAGGAATTTTCCCAATTTTGAAAAAAGAGGGAAAATATTATTTTCTGAGAAAATGGTGAAAAAAAAATATTTTATTTGGAAAAGGTGACAACGATTATTCTATTAATATGGCAAGAAAAGTCACTTAGTGGAGAATGGCCCCCACCAATAAAATAATATTAAAAAGGGGAAAATATAGAAGCTCGAGAGGCTCAAATGGAAATTATAAGAGCGTGGGGCTCAATGGCTAGGGATTCTATTATATCATTTCTATTTGACATTGTGAAGAAGCTCAAGTGAGTTTCAAGAGTTTCAAGCGAAACTCAGTAGCTAATTTTGGTGAACTTCGAGTGTCACCCTAGTTATCTTGTTGGGAAGATTATTTCAGATATTCCATTGTGCTTATTGCAGAGAGTATTCATCGTTGAATGAATTGTTTGTAGGAGGCTTCTAATTGGGTTTATTTCATTGACTTACCATCACCAAGAGGTTGAGTTTATCTACATAATTTGGGATGAATGGCAAGGGTTTTAAATATCGATTCCTGAAGCATCCTCAAGGACAAATTTGCATCCAATTGATATCAAATCTGTGGGCCTCATAGATGTGGATAATACCATATTATTTACCACATTAGTAGAAGGATCGTGTTTCTCAAAACAAAGGAAATAATCTACTTACCAAATCAGATTTGATTTAGATTTGTATGACTCAGTTATTAGGGTTGAAGTGTGTCCTTTTTTTTCTCGTCGTGTTAGCCTTTAGCCAGAAGTATTCCTAAGAGATATTGAGGTCATTTTCCAATAATTTCATGTACCTAGAAGTGAAGTATTAATGTTCATACAACTGTTGGAAATTACACTAAACTAGTGTTATAAATTGAAGAATGAAAACATCACCTTCAACCATAACTTCAGCCATTCCAGAATTAATTAAAGTGTTGTAGTAGATGGTGTAATTGATAAAGTGTATGAAGAAGAAATATTCTTAGCAATATATTGTTAGTGGCTATGATGATCTACTTTACCTCTTTGTGCACTACACTCTTGTCCAAATGACCATGAAAGTTTTCTACATTGCTAATATAAAATTTTGAGTTTTCTATGTTGGGGAAATAATGATTCTAATGGTTGTAACTTTCATATTTTAGTGAAAAATATTAGGTTGAGCTATTGAATTGGGTTGTTTACATAAGCTTTGACTATAGTTTGAAAAACAAGAAAATACACATATAGCAATGGTATGCAAACTATTTGTCAAAATTTCTTAATAAACCAAATTACATAAACTCAGAAATAATGTGATTCATATCAGTGCTTTGTGATATTGTGGTGATATTATAGTGTTGGTTCGTAGTCTAGTTATCCATAAGTGTATAAACTGTACCTTTGTGCACATTTTCTCAAACATCAAATTAAAACTACACCAACAACAATAATATCATACACTCATTTGACAAATCCTCACACTGAAGATTACAACAGAAACTTAGAAATTTGATGAAAGTTTAAGGACCTTTGTGTTATGAAACCAGCTCCCAAAAGATAGAAAATATAGATCAACGCCTTAGAATTTAGCCTCTTCAAGGGGGCAACCTCCTTTACATTACACAAATGAACAATTCTTGGATGATACAAATGACAAAACCTCCTTTCTATATATAGGAGTCTAAGGGGCCCCAATATAACCAAGCCGACATAACAATAATAATATAAAGGCATAACAATAACAATAGTGGGATTCTATGGGGCACAATAATAACAATAAGTGATAGAATGACAATAGTAATGGTGGAATCACTAGTATTATAGGGACCTAACATGCCCCTCTCCTTCAAAAAATTGTTTTCCTCAACGCTTGCATAGTTCTAGATGTTTCTCTATAAAATTCTCATCCTCCTATATGGAATCTTCAATGGGTAAGTTCTTCCACTTGATGAGATACTCTGAAATTGATCGATTTTGTAGCTATCGAGTTCTTGTTTCTTTGACTGCTTTAGGTTCCAATATGATTTTTCCTTCCTCATCAAGTTATGGAAATATTGCTTGAACTGGAATCTTGTCACCTATAACCTTCTTTAAGCATGAAACATGGAAAACTAGGTGCACTCAGGAAGCTGCAGGAAGCTCCAATTTGTATGCAATAGTACCTATCTTTTGCAACATCTTGTACGGACCATAATACTTTGGTGATAATTTACTATCCTTCTTAGCTTGCTTGAGGGACATTTGTTTATATGATAGTAGCTATAGGAATACCCAATCACCTACATTAAAACTTCTTTCGCTGCGATGTTGATCTGCCTACTGTTTCATTATGTTCTACGCTAAGGTGAGGTTATCCTTTAAGAGTTGGAGAACTTGTTGTTGATGCTTGATGTGATCTTCCACTACTTGAACCTTAGAATTTTCTCTTAAATATGATGTGATGGATGGTGGATGATATCCATAAAGTGCCATAAATGGGGTCATTTTTGTTGCAGTATAGAAGGAAGTGTTATACCACCATTTAGGCAGAGGCAACCATTTGACCCATTGTGTCTGTTTATCATATACAAAGCAACAAAGGTATCCTTCCAAACATTTGTTTACTATATCAATTTTGCCATCAGATTGAGGATGATAAGATGACCTATGAGCTAACTAAGTACCAAGACAAGAAAATAATTATGTCCAAAAATTTCCAATGAAAATGGGATCTCTGTCACTACAATAATCTTTGGGTTTCCATGTAGCTTTTGAATTGTTTCCATAAATGCAGTAGAAACTATACTCGATTTAAATGGATGAGATAATGCACAAAAGTGTGCATACTTGGTAAGTCTATCAACTACCACCATGATAACATTCTCTCCTTCAGACTTGGGTAAACCTGTGATAAAATCCATTGGAACCTCCTCCCAACGTTGGCTTGGAATTGATAAAGGTTGTAATAGTCCTGGGGTCTTAATTGTTTCAATTTTATTTTGTTGACAAACCAAACATTCCGCCACAAACTTTTGAATATATGATTTAAGGCCATCCCAAAAAAAATCCTTCTTAACCCTGTGGTAGGTTTTTAGAAATCCTGAGTTCCCTCCTAAGGGAGAGGTGTGAAATTCCCTACGAATCTTTTGTTTGAGTTGGGAATTCTTACAT